>SNQJ01S0038615.1:103621-135521 GCA_010110895.2 Picea sitchensis
GGGCCGTTTGATTAATTTTAAAACATTTGATGTGAGTTTGGATGGGGGCGAGATGTGTGAAGGTGTGAGTGGAGTGTGACGTGAGAAAGAGTGGGGTATGAGGGTGGGGTAGACTTAGGGTAGTTTAGGTTTTGGGTTATTATATTTTTATTTTATGTTTTTATGTTTTTCCCTTTTTATTATTATGTTTTATTACATATTTCGTTTGGTTTTTGTTTTTATGTTTTTGTTTTGTTTTTTGTATTTTATTTTTTATTTATTTTCTTTATTACTTATGTTTATATTTTGTTTATTATATTATATTTTTTATTTATTAAATTTTAATTTGTTTAAATGTTTTTATTTAATATTATTTTATTTTTATTATAATTCTTATATTTGTTTTATTATATATTTATTATATTTAGTTTTTATGTTTGATTTTTATATGTTTTTGTTTTTTATATATTTTAATTTTTTAATATTTGTTTATTTTATTTTATCCAAAAACTAACAACTTATTAAACTAACTAATTGTTAATTAATTAATTAATTAATAGTTAGTCTAACAATTATTTATTTTAAATTATCCTATCAAAACAACTTTGTTAGGCTTACAAATATTAGAGAATATCACTAAACTTTTAACATTATCCGTTCATTATCCTAAGTCCATTTATTCATGGATGGAAGGCGGGTGAGGCGTACTCAATGGGTCAAAAAGACAAGGGAGTGAAGGTGCAGCGGAGGATGAAGGATGCAACAGAATGATGAGGGATTGCGTGAAAAGAATGGAGGAAGAAAACAGGATCAACTGAGCCAGACTTCGTCATCATGAGAAAAATTCCAAATCAACAGTCGAAGAATCGAGTTGCTTATAATTATAGGACCCCAACAGACACCATTTTGAATGTAGGAGAGACTTAAGACTAAGAGCTCACAGAAGAAAGGTAAAGGTCGAGGCCTTTATCCATGAAGAAATCTTCCAGGTAGCGAAAGGAAGCGCATGCACAGGAGGGAGAGTACAACTACCATTGGATCAGACCAGAGAAGAGATCTGAGTTGCCGAATTTCCCACATCTAGGGAGCAACAGAGGAGTGCACAAAGAAGGGACGGATCTGAACCATCAGATCTTAGCCATAGAACCCGACAGCCTTTAGATCTGTCAGGAGTTGCCAGGGAGTTAAGCCCTCATACAGTAGAGTGGAGACGAAAGTCTCGAAAGGCGTTGGCATATTGGGATTTCGGCATTCGATATATTTGAGGTCCAAAGGACGAGCAGTCGGGACACTCCACATCGAAAGTCCTGAATCAATGAATTTTATCTGAGCCGTCTATCTGAGGAGGAGGAGAGAAAGAGCCGAAGTTGATCTGAACCATCAGATCTTGAGCGAACAACTATCATCCATTAGATCTGACAGAAGATGCACAGGGGCTAAACCTTCATGAGCAGTAGAGCAAAGTCCCGAGAAGTAGTTTGTATTGGGATATCACATCTCGGTCATTCGGGAGTCCAGAGGACGAGAGTCCGGACACTCGGCCTTAGAAATTGTGAAAAGGCAAGATTAGATTGCAGTCGTCCATCTGCGGGAGGACACATGTCACAAAATCATCCATTTCAGAGATTCGGGCACCGAAACTCATAGGAGTGAGCATATGAACTTCATGAGTAGTGAAATCCCAAGAAAATATGAGTCATTCATCTGGGAGTGGACACGTGTCGCGAGATCACCCGTATCGGGGATTCGGACATCGGGAGTCAGAGAAGGAAGTCGTTCAACTTTGCGAGTAGAGAAGTCACGAAAGGATCAGGACCATCCGTCTGGAGGAGGATAGGTGGCAAAGATCTAGGGATCTCAGGAACTTGGAGGTTCGCAAGGTGAGAGCCCAAAGATAGGGTGCTACAAATCATGAGCGGAGAAATCGCGAGGAGCGTGGATAGTCGTTGGATATAGAGAATGGGAGGACCGTCGGATCAAGAACCCCATTGCATTTCACGTGTTCAGGGGTTCGGAGGTTGAGAGGAGTTACTCTCAATTGCAAAAGTCGCAAAGTGCTGAGAGCCGAGGCACAGAGGAAACACGTGACAGAACCGCAAGGTGGGCCCGGGAAGTAGACCGACGGACACATGTCACATATTCAAAGGAGTCAACACCCTGTTGAACTCTCACATCTCAGGGACTCGGGAGATAAGGGAATGAAAGTTCGAGCCTTCGACTCATGAAGTCGCGAGTAGCGAGAGGAAGAGGAGAAAATTCAACCTCGCCTCTCGGGGGTTCGGGAAAGAAAGGTGCCAAGGTTGGACCTTTGAACTCATGAAGGCACGAGAGGTGAGAAGTGCTAGCGCTNGGAGGGCGCTGATGGAAGAAATTTCTATACCCATTTCACGATCTCAGGTATCACAAGATTGGAGAGGAAGAGTCGAGAGTCACGACTCACAAACTCGCGAGATCACGAGATTGCGAAAAGGACCTGTGGATCAATTCAAAAGGAGATTCCAACAAGGAATCTGAAAGAGCCAATCTAACTCGAAGGGGTTAAAGAACGATCCTGTGAGCGGATCTCGGCTCGAGGGTCGATAGGTCTACACCAAAGAGGATCTTAGCACTGGGGTTTCCTCAAAATATGAAATTAAATTAAGAAAACCCCGAACCTCCATAGATTTGAATCTACCTTCTCAAATAGAAGAACACCCAGAGTTCAGGATGGAAATAATAAAAGAGAAGGGCATGGTAAAAAATATGCATGGTATTATTAAGAAGCTAAGGCAAGAAAAGTCCTTAGTACAATAATGGAATGAAAAACAACAGGAAAAGATACATGAACTCAAAAAGAAGAGGAAATATCAACATGCCATGTTAAAGGAAGTAAGATAGTCAAACATAAAACAATATTGGCATAATGTGGTGTTAAAAACTAAACTAAACAGAGGGATACTAGAGCTTATGCAATTATCATACAATGAAAGCCCAAAGGAATCCTGCCACAGTTTTAAATTGCTTGAGGCTATTTCCAAGATAATGAGGCTGAGCATTTTTGGTTAACAATATTCTGCTCAAACAGAACTTTGTTCATCTCAGGTGAACTAGCTCAACAACAGTGTTTTTCCTCTTTTTGTGGGATTTGGAAAGCTTCATCAAACTGTCATCTAGTCTATATTCGAATTAGTTGTTAAGGAAGACTACATTATAGGAATTAGAAATATTTGTATTAAGATTTCTCTCCTAGAAAATAGCCATTTGATAGTATCCTATCTAAAACTGTAATCTGAAAAATAGGATCTTCAAGAATATTTTTTGTGTTTAAAAATACATTGAAAGGACTAAAAGAGGGTCGATTAGTTGGGGAATCAAGGGTTATTTTTTTTGTAAAGACTCCTCTATGAGGAAAAGACAATATTTCATATTGGCACTAAATGGATAAGTCATTTTGATGGTCAGAAATACTTTTCATGTTATTGTTGGAACAGGGGAAGACTCGAGGTTTAGCTCTAACAACGCACCAACAAGCCCTAACTATTGTCCCTTTCGAAAACACCTACGAAGCAGATGCAGTCTCACCCGAAGTAGTGATAGGGGGTTGCAGGACACAGGTGTCTACAACCAAAGGAAATGTAGAGTGGATTCACAGCAACAACACACAACCACTTAGTTATCCTTTTTCTTCCTTAAGCCTATTGCGTAAGTTATATTTTAGATCTAACACAATATCACAATAGCAACATATCAAATAATAGAGAACAAAACATCAATCACACATAACACAAGATATACGTGGTTCACCCTCTCCCTAGGGCTACATCCACATAACTTTTCTTTATGATATATTAAGATGGAACCATACAGTTATTATCTATGCTCTTAGCTAGCAGATCCTCTCTTCTTCTCTCTCTTTCTCTCCCCTCCCTGCACACCCAACTGATGATCTTACAATACAAAAGGCCCTCACACACATCAGTTCTCTCTCACATTATAGTACTCACTCAATCACACAACAACAATGGACTCTCAACCAACTTAACACCAACCCATCCTAGGTCCTTTAGACCTTTATTTATACATTACAATAGCTCTTGGACACCCTTAGGTTAAAACCTAAGTGTCAAAAACCTAGATACCAGAACCCTAGGTGTCTAAAACCCTAGGTTAACTTGACCCACATTTTTAGGGCTTCGCCAGCCTGTCTTTCCTTCCTTCACACGTGATGCTTCAAAGAATCCGTTGACATCTTATTTCACTTGCTAATTTTTCCACGATCCCTCTTCCTTGGTGATCTTTCATCCTCGATCTCCTCATCCAACGTCTTCCTTTCTCTTACTTCGCTCCATCTTTTCTACTCTTTTTCTCACTTTGGTCCAACGTTTTGCTTTCTCTTCCTTCGCTCCATCTTTTCTACTCTTTTTCTCACTTTGACCCAATATTAGTCATTGTGTCTTCCATGCAGTTCACTTTTCCTCCCTTAATCTTCGCTTGCTTCCATAACCAAGGGCCAACAGGCCCCCAAAACACACCTGTGACTCGTCCCGAGGCACTTCAGGTATCAAATTTTTGTTTCATTTCCACTTCAGACTGCGCATGGCAGCCTGTGCTTTCTGCTCTGTTTCTCCCTTCTATGTGCAGAATCTCTTTTTTTTGTCTGGTACCCATTTTCAAATGAACTTGGTACCTAGACCCTTTATTTTTCTTTTACTGAGAGTTGTGAGGTAGTTGGTTGTCATAATAGAATTTCAACCGGCTTTAGTTCACCAAACCTTCCTTCTATTTTCCAATCAAAGTCTTCAACTACGCAACTCCTCCTTTTGTAACATAGGCAATCTCATATGGCCCAAGCCAATGTGTCCTAAACTTCCCTAAATGCTTCATGAACTTACTGTCATATACCAATACCATATCTCCTTGCTTGAAAGCTTCCTTCTTGATTTTTCTTTCATGGTAGGCCTTTTCTCTTTCTTTCTAAACCTGCTGGTGAAATCCTGGAATAAATATATCTTATTCTAATTCGACCAACTATGCAAGCCTCTCTTGCACAACACCAGTGTCATCCATATCTATAAAGGCTG
Organism: Picea sitchensis; assembly: GCA_010110895.2. Classification (NCBI taxonomy): domain Eukaryota; kingdom Viridiplantae; phylum Streptophyta; class Pinopsida; order Pinales; family Pinaceae; genus Picea; species Picea sitchensis. The sequence goes on from SNQJ01S0038615.1 coordinate 108,661, forward strand.
CAATTCTCAGACTAGCAACCAAAGATTCCATGGGTACAACTACTTCTAGACCATAGACCAATTTAAATGGGGTATGCATGATCAGTTTCTTTCAAGTGGTTCTATAGGCCCATAATATTGCTGGTACTCTCAAATCCCAGTCATCCCTATTCACACTACATATCTTCGTCAGTGTTGTCTCCAAGATCTTATTGAAAGATTCAACTGTCCCATTTTCTTGTGGATGATAGGGCATGCTCTTCTGATGGTGAACTTCAAATTCTGGAGTCAAGGCTTCAATAGTCCTGTTAATAAAATGTGCACCTTTATCTCTCATAAGGATCTTTGGGCATCCAAACCTGCTTATGATATCATCAAATATGAAGCGCACAGTTGTAGTTGCACTACAGTCATTAACTTCTCTTTATTCTGCCCATCTGGTCAAATACTCTGTCGCAGTGATGATGTATCTTGCTACTATGCACTTCCCTAGTGGGTTGATAGATCTCACAAAGTCAATGGCCCATTTCTCAAATGCCTATAAGGTTAGGTGCGGCGCTAAAGGCATATCGTCTCTTCTGGAAGGTTTCCCAACTCTTTGGCATACATCACAGGCCTTATAGTATTCCTTAACATATTTGTGTAGAGTAGGCCCCCAAAGGCCATCCCTAAGAATCTTCTGCCTTGTTTCTTTCCCTGCATAGTGTACTCCTATGATATCATCATGTTCTTATGTGAGGATCAATGGTCTCTCTTCTTCCATAACACACCTCCTCAATATCTCATCAGGTCTCATATTGTATAGTTGTCTATCTATAAGTGAAAAATCTGCAGCGCGTACTACTAATTATTTCTTCTGAGTGATTGTATATTCACTAGGTGCCAGTCCTGTTGACAGGAACTACACTATCTCCATGAAGTGATCATGAAACTTCCTGATGGCTAGAAAATGTGCATCTCGCAGTGTATCCTCCAAACTAGTATGGTCTTCTCCATGTTCCAACCTCGACAAGTGGTCGAGACCTTTGTTCATCCTTCCTGGCTTAACCAAGATCTCGAAATCATATTCCTGAAATAGAAGAATCCATATGCATATTCTCCCCCCCAACATTGGCTTGTTGACTAAGTATTTAAGCACAGAATGATTAATGAACATATTAAAATGTCCTCCCAACAAGTAGTGGCAAAAATTCTGCGGCGCATACACCATGGCTAATCCTTCTCAGTTTGTGGTGGTGTAATTAATCTCAGTTGTTGATAGCTTCCTTCTAGCAAAGGCTAACGGGTGGTCAATGTCTCCAACTCCCGGTTGTGATAACATTGCTCCTAATGTGATAAAATATGAATCGACATGCATGTGGAATTCCTTACTCCAATTTGGGAAAACCAGAATGGGCGCAGTAACCATTTTTTGTTTCAGTATGTCGAAGCTCAGCTGGCATTCTTCTGTCCAATAAAACTCACGGTCTTTCTTTAGAAGCTTCTCCATGGGTGTTGTGATATGTGTGTAACCCTTAATGAACTTCCTGTAGTATCTAGTATGTCCTAGCATAGTATGCAATTGTTTGACTGAAGTAGGAGGGGGTAGATCGACTATAATGGAAATCTTGGATGGATCTACCAACAATCCTTGCTTACACATAATATGGCCTAGCAGCACTCCGAAGGGTGAAAAGAAGATGCACTTTTTTCAGGTTCAAGGCAATTTGACATTGCCTGCACTTATCCAACATTAGTATTAAACATTCAATATGATTTTGAAAAATGTTGAAAACAGTCCAATCATCAAAGTATGCTTCTAGGAATTTATGTAAAAACTCCTTAAACGCTTCGACCACCACCCTGGAAAATATGGCTGGTGCATTCTTCAATCCAAATGGAATCACTGTATTCTGATAGGATCCCCATCCTGTTGCAAATGTGGTCTTATGGCGATCTTCCTTAGCAATCTAGATCTAATGGTATCCTGAAAATACATCTGTAAAAGAATATACCTCTTGTCCTTCTACATTGTCTAGCACTTCGTCAATGAATGGTGTAGGGAATGGGTCATGCAAACAACCATCATTCAGCTTCGTAAGATCTACATAGATCCTTATTCCTCATATCTTCTTATTTTGTACCATCATAGCTCTAATCCATTATGATTCTTCAACAGGTTCTATGATTTCTTCTTCCAGCATTCTGTCAAGCTCAATCTTCACTTTCTCATTATATTTAGGGTTCAATGTGTAGGGTCTCTGTTTGACTAGCCTTGCATCTGGTTTCAAAGGGATCCTCATCTCTTCCATGGGTATTTTAATTCCCTTCATATCAATGAAATTGGTTGGAAACAAGTCATGATATTCATGTAGTAATTCTGTGATCTTGTCAATAGTGGAAACATCCCAATAATCTCCAACATTTGCAAGCTTTGGTGTTTGTTTTGTTCCAATGTTGACTTTTTTTATTTTGATTGGCTTTCCAACAAAAGGTAGTTAGAATTATGGTCCTTATACATATCTTTGGCCTTATGTTTCTGCGATGTTCACATTCCTAAGATCATCCTCTTCAACAACATTGATATTGTAACAGCCTTGCAACTTCTGAAGAGGCATAGTCCCGACAACAGAACCATTTGTTGGCACAGGGGAAGACCCAGGGTTCATTTCTAACCGTGCACCAACAAGCCCTAAATACTGGCCCTTTCGGAAACACCTACGAAGAAGATGCAGTCTCACCCGAAGTAGCTATAGTGGGTTGCAGGACACAGGTGTCTACAACTAGAGGAAATGCAGAGTGGATTCACATCAACAACACACAACTACTTATTTATCCTTTATCTTCCTTAATCCTATTGCACAAGTTATATTTCATATATAACATAATATCACAATAGAATCATATCAAATGATAGAGAACACAACATCAATCACACATAACACAATATATATGTGGTTCACCCTCTCCCTAGGGCTACATCCACAGAATTGTGCTTTATGATATATTAAGATGGAAGCATACAGCTCTTATCTGCGCTCTTAGCTAGTAGATCTTATATTCTTCTCTCTCTTTCTCTCCCCTCCCTGTGCACCCATATGCAAGGTTGATCTTCGCATCCATTTGAATATCTTACAATACAGAAGGCCCTCACACACAACAATTCTCTCTCACACGATAGTACTCACTCAATCACACAAAAATAATGGACTCTCAACCAACTTAACACCAACCCATCCCAGGTTATTTAGATCTTTATTTATACATTACAATATCTCTCAGACACCCTTATGTTAAAACATAAGTGTCAAAACCCTAGATACCAAAACCCTAGGTGTCTAAAACCCTAGGTCAACTTGACCCGCATTTTTAGGGCTTCGCCAGCCTGTCTTTCTTTCCTTCACGTGCAGTGCTTCAAAGCATATGTTGACATCTTCTTTCTCTTGCTGAGTTGTCCATGATCCCTATTCCTTGTTGATTTTTCATCCTCGATCTCCTCGTCCAACAACTTTCTTTCTCTTACTTTGCTCCATCTTTTATGCTCTTTTGCTCACATCGACCCAGTATCAGTCACTGTGTCTTCCGCGTAGTTTGCATTTCGCTTTTCCACCCTTAATCTATGCTTGCTTCCATAACCAAGGGCCAACAATTATTAATTTCTTCTTTTTCTTACTTGGATGCATTTTTATCTGTTGTTAAGCATATGCTATCCTTTTTGTGAGTAATACAGTGAAATTTTTGTTGTTTAAATTGTTCATAACTAAGAGTTTCTTTCAAGTACTATGTTCTTATTTCTTAATGAAATGAGAAATATATGTGTGAGTGGACAGGCTAAAACCTCATATATATTTCTTTCTTCATTGACTTTTTACCATCTGATTTATCAAATTTCCTATCATTTACTAAGCTAGTGAGAAATTTATTTGTCTTTGTACATTGACCCTTATATCCTTATTGTATCTTTGATCCAACCTTCAACCACTTCTAAATATTATTGTTGAAGGAAAATCTCCCTGCGGACAGGTAGATCTCCTCTTGAGAGATAGACTCTTAAATCTTAAGATAGAAGACACTTATCATGGACATTGACTTCCTTTTAGATCTAGATAAACTAATGTGTGAGGAGGAATGAGAAAAGAAGTACCTTCTACTGGTGTTTGTCCCTGCACGGTCCGAGTTGAGCTCCAATCTTACGCTCTTCGATAAGCCCTGTAGACAAAAAAAGTACAAACAACTTCCTACTCTACTGAGATTAGCTTGAAATAGACCTATCTATTAGAGAAAAATTCATGTGAGATCAAACACACATTTGAAAGAAACAGGCCAAGCATATTATATTAAAGAAAACAACAACGAAGAATGCTTACAACCATATATGTAAATGTAGCATCTTCGTCAAGTCTTCCTCATCCGAACCCTTGCTCAAACAGTCCACACACTAATGTTGATGTTCTGAAAGACACCTTCTTCATGAGATCATAGGTTATATGCTTCACAATTCTTTCCCTTCCCCTTTTCACCATGAGAAGGACTGTTTAAATAGGCTTGGAGAGGCCCAACTACTTGAGATATATTTGGGGTAAGTTGAGGATTTTCCTCCTTTAGTTATGGATCTGCCCTAAGATCATGGCTTGACCAAGGATTCGAATCCAACTGCCTTCAGAGATTGAAGGGATCTTTCCCTCATTCTTCTCAACAAACTAATTTTCGCTCAGAATAGGTAGCGCTCCTCCAAAAGGGGCATCAGAGCATTATAGCACTCCCCAAGAGAAGGAAAGCAAGTGTTGGTGTTATAATGCTCCCCCAAAATGGTGGATAGAGTGTTATAACGCTCCCTAACAGTATATGGGGGAGCACTCCTCTCCAAAAACACCTTTTGAATGGGTTTCTAGTGGAAAAACACTTGTACTTCTAGAAAACCGATTCCCCCTCTTCACAACTAATCTTTGAGGTGTCCTAAGTGTCCCTGTCATGTTGTTGGAGGCATGACATAGGAAAGAAGGCAGTATGATGTCAGAAACACTTATACACTTGCAGTCAAGATGCAACACTTGAAATGACAACACTTGCGACACTTGCAAAGTGAGTAATTTTGAGGTGTAACAGATTCCCCCCCAAAGTATGAAGTTTAGAAGACGAGAACTGATAACTGAAATACTTTTTAGACTTTCAAGCAAGGGTACAGACTCAAAGAACCTGACGGAAGCTGCACACAACCATCAAACAAATATTAAGACATGCTTCAAACCCAAGGCAGGCATACCTATGCTTGAGTGATAGAGACTTTCAAGGTATGGCCTCCATAAAAACACTGTGGATCCATAATTATATTGATAAAAGGTATAGCCACTGAAGATACACTATGGATCTATACTCCCATGACCTTAACTGATCATAGCCACGAAGAATACACAGTGGATCTATGAGATGACAAGACATAGCCACGACCAATACAAAGTGGATCTATGTGACAACATATGTGTGATTGTTCAAGAGAAACTTCGTCGCAACCCGGGAAAAGTATATATCAGAGTGATCACTCAACCCAAGGTCTTCTTACCGATCTTGATGTAGTATGAATCTAAACATGTGAATAGATGTCCTAATGTCGAACATGGCAGAAACCAATTGATTACCAGTCAATGATGTAAACCGTTAACAAGCACGAGGGAGGTCACCATTGATGTCAATGATTCCCAAGGTACTTCTAGTACATTCCAACGAATGTGAATGGATGAGCTGAAGTCGAAAATCCGTGGAATCATCCGATCAGAGGTTAATGATGTAAACCCACTGTCGAATGTGAGGAGGCCTACCATTGAGGCATGTAGGTCCCAAAGTACTAATTGGTTTCTAAGTCTAGTTCTTGGATAATGTGTTGAAGTCGACAGGAATATACTTGTCGAAGGAGGGCCTTAATGTATCCCCCATCAATGACACGAAACTGACATAGAGATGTAATTGGTGGATCAAAAGAACATGGACTGACATAGGTATTGAGGCAAGATATTTGTGATGGCTGACTCTCGAGGCGGATACTTCCCTTGAACACTGAGGCACAACAACAGAAACATGACATGGACCAAAACACGATGATGTAATGGATATTGTAACTTTCATTGGGTGACCCAAAGGAGTAAGAAAAACTCAGAGGATGGGTTCAGTGTAGAGGTTCAATGGATTAATATGTGCACAAAGACAAAGTGTCGTGTTCAAGGGCGACTCTAAGAATTACTTGGTAATGTTCTCAAAAACTACTTGGCTTGCTTCTTTCAATTTTTCCCCCATCCAGATAGACGAGTACCTCTTTTTTATTTAATGAGCTTGAGGAGGGTAACACATGCTTGATATAACTCACCTTTGGTAAGTTTCTCTTCCTTTGTTTAACGAATTGGAGGAAGTAAGGGTTTGGTCCCATATGGGCCTGTCAATGTTTGTTTTAACGAGTCCAAATATAGAAAACTCGAAGGTTTTTCATGATTATAGAGTCTGGAAAAACACTTAAAAGAGAACTCTCTTAGTTCCTTTTTCATAAAGTAGTCTGATGAGACCGAAAAAGAGATAAACTATCACTCAATATATGTTTTCTTCAAATACTTTAACGAGCGTGAAGAGAACAAGGTTGCTCGGCAATCGTTTCATGTTTAGAGAGTCTGAAAAGAACTTAAAGATGACTCCAATGTTGTCCTTTTTCATAATGTTAGTCTCGCGAGGCCGAAAAAGAGATAAATTATCACTCGAAAGACACTCTTTCAAACCTTTTAACGAGTGGGAAAGGAAGCAAGATCACTTGGTGATATTTTCATGTTTAGAGAGTCTGAAAAGAGCTTAAGGATACTCCAGGGGGTTCCTTTTTCATGTATCCATACAGATCTGAAAAAGAGATAAAAGTCTACCCGGATGCATTCTCATGTATTTATGAGCATGAGAAAGAACAAAGACTAAGCTCGGTATGCCCCCAGCTTGAAAGCTAGTGGCTTAACTCTAGAATGATCATCAAAGGCTGGAGACATCGCCTCCAAGCTTCAATTCATTCACCGACTTTGAGGTTGTCACCAATTTCTCTACGAGATGAGAAAAAGGAGAAGGGTAGATGAAAAGAAGGTTCAAGAGAGGTGACTATTTCATTTTTTAACGAGCTTGACACAAGAAAATAACTATGCTCGGGGCCTTTGTTTCATTTTTTAACGAGATTTCCATAGAGAAGCAAAACTATGCTTGTGGCCTTTGCGTGATCATGGCTTCCAAGAGAATAACGCCCCAAAAGGATACCATGTCAAGGGACAAAACTCGGTCATGGATTCAAGGAGATCTTCACTAGATGGAATATAATCACTCGGGAAGGAACACATGTCGAGGGTCGCGATAAGGGTAAGGAGATCAGGCTCCAATAACCCTACCAAAGAAATCACCATGTCCACTACCGGATCCAAATCATCAGAAGTCGAAGGCATGGGAGACAATAGAAAATTTACATCAGGAGGGGAGATAGACTGTATATCTACCCGAATTTCTTCACGAGGGGGAAGAAAAGAGGATCGGTGATGGTTATTATTCTGAGGTAACTTGTCAATGCGAAGCATTTCTGAAATAGATTCATCAGAAGGAAAAATTGGGGAAATGTAGTCAATCGCAGATGACAAGGAACTCAACTGTGATTGCATTGAGGAACTGTCGGGTGCCAATAGATGTTGGTCATCCGACGAGGGAGAAGCAGATTGGATAGAAACATATGATGGTTTGGATGGACTAAGTGGCACAGTGTCACCTAGTGCATCGAATTCCAATGGATGAGGTACAATCCAAGGGTTAGATGATTCCAAAGATTGATAAGTCGCGGTCGAAATCATATCGACGGTGGCAATATGATGTGTAGTCGGTGGAAGTGGTGTAGGGAAGGTACCCATGAGGCTAGAATCTTTGAGTAAGCCAACACCAACACTTTCATACATGATATTTTGGTCTCATCAGTCATGCAGAAATCCAACTGATCAATAGTGACAATTTTTCCCTGATGAGGAAATTGGACACATCGAAAAACCGACGAGGCAACAACAGTCATAGCATAAAACCAACTTCTTCCAAGTAACAAGTTGTAATCGATTGGAGCATCGACCACCTTGACATCAACATTAATATTTTTTCCACCCAATTGGATGGGCAGGGACTGTAAAATCCCATGGGGATGAAAACCTCGCCCATCGAAGGTGTGTAACATCGTTGGGGATTTGTTGAGTGTTGGTGATTTTAAACCTTTCCAACATGCCAAATACATGACACAAGTTGAGGTTCCCTCATCCAGAATAGTTCAGTGTATTTGTTGGTTGTGAACAACAACATCAACTTGGAAAGAAAGTTGGTGGGAGAGTTGAGATGCATAATTGTCCAGGTTAAACATGATATGGTTGGACGACTTGGGATCAATAGCACCAAGAGTGGCCAAGAGAATTCTACGTTGACTGGGGCAGTGTTGTAGAACTTCTAATGGAGACATAGCACATGGTGCTTGACCCAAATCTTCAACAATGTTGTAGTTCTAAGCAGCACGTGAACTAGGATTAAAGGTAGCTTTACATATAGTTCTCTTAGGAGGGTGTAAGATAGAGTCGAATGAGGGTTTCTCAATTTGAAGTGGTCCAAACGGAGGATTATCCGATGGAAGACTGACGGAGGATGATAATGGATCTGGTAAAGTACCAGTACCGTTGGTGTCTTTTCCTTTGGCAGGGTTACCTAGTGTGTCGTATGTCTTAGAGCGAGTGGTCAAATTGATCCCATTAAACATATAAATATGTGCACTCTATGAGGCCTCATCATGAGGATCGCTAGAACTTCCCCCGTGAGAGGGGATTTTAGCAACCATGGATTGTTGTTGTGGAAAAGGTTGAGTAAGCACAACGGGTAGTGACTTTCCTTGGAAACTTTTGGCCACTTCATTACAAAGTGGACAATCTTGAGTGTATTGATCATCACCACAAATGATACATGGGAATTTCAGTTTCCGTTGTGTTTTCTTTTCGGTAGCAGGTGGTTGAGCTTGATTTTTTGGTTGTTCATTGTTATTTTTTGATTTATTCTTTGTATTCTTCTTACCTCCAGATTGTTGTGAAGGGGTAGATTGAACTGCATTTACCTCAGAGATCTGAGTTTCGGGGGAGGTAGAGGAGAGCATGGTCGATTTGGAAAAATATTGAGTTTTGACGAAACCGATAACACCATCCGCATGAGATGAGGATTACATCTTAGATGGATCGGTATTAGCTCGAGAAGAATTTGGAAGAAAATCATACAAAGTCCTAGATTGTGAATAAACCAGATCCAAGTACTGAGCCCGAGCGATGGTTTGTTCCTTAGTGACCGCACCACCCATAGCGACATCGCGAGCGATTGGGGGTAACAGTGATTTAGTAAACCATTCCGCCAATAGTATGTCAGGAATGACTGCCTTGATCATCCTTCTTCATCGCCTCCACTCATGAATATGGTCAAAGATATGCACAGAGTTAGTTTGATGAAGGGAGGTCAAGAGTTCAGTACCCATCTCATAGAGAATAGGCATGAAAAGACATGGAAAGGGAATTTAAATCATGAAAAGAAGCACGTGGTAGTTCAATATACCACTTTGTTGCCGAACTGGTAAGTGTTCGCTGGAAAAGACACAAACGTACAGAATCATCCATGAGGGAGTTTGATGAACACCACAAATGGAAATTCATCACATGGTTGTTTGGATCTTCACCGGGGTTTCCGTCAAATTTTGGAATATCAGAAGAAAGTTTAGCTGGAATGACTGGCCAAACCGATGAATGAAAAATAGGATCATTAGTTAACCAAGAAAAGTCTGGGAGATCCAGAGTCGTAAGGAAAGGTAGCTATCAATTAATTTGTAGATGATACTGGTGTGACTTAGGAACACTAGTAGGACCATAAACTAGGTTAGGTGGATAGTTGTAACTAGTAGGTCCTCCTACATACGGTTGTTGCTGGCCAGGATAAGCAAGATTTGATGGTGCATGAGAAACATTTGTATAACCCGATGGGTTCTGATCATTATAGGCCGGGTGATTTTCTTTCCCATGAGGAGGATAAACATTTTTCCCTTGAGAATGCTAAGGAGTATATCCCGGAGGCGGATACACATTAGACCCATGAGGAGGATAAGACTGTGGTCCTGGACAACTCCAGGTGGTGTTTGGGATGTCGCCCAGATAAGATTGTTCGTAAGATGTTCCGGAAGGAACATGATTGGATACTCCTCCTAGTGGGTTATTATATGAGTGCCCCCCAACATGGGGTTGAGTAAAAGTACCTCCTGAAGATACTCCCTAGGATTGTGAAGGATTTCCAACAAACGAAGGTTGCACCCTTGCCAGCGGTGGATTTACGACTGGGGTATGACTGGAAAATGGAGGTTGCCCTCCAGGAGGAACATGAAAAGGGGGTTTTCCACCAAGAGGGGTAGGCCCACCAAGGAAAGGTAGTCCTCCAGGAGGGAAAGGTTCATTGGATGGTGGTTTCCCTCCAGCCAGTTGTGTTTGGCCAGCAGGGGTCTGCATTTTTGGGTGAGAAGATGTCCCAGCAGGATCGTGTGGAACATGTGGAGCTGTAGAGTAAAAGCTTGTAGAAACGGGGGTAGAGATTGAAGTTCTTTGGATATGAGTAGAGGTGATGAGTCCAGCATTAGGATGGACTTGTGCTGGTGTAACAGTAGGGTTAATAACCTAATCAACTGGGTGATTCATGGTTTGATCGGATGGTCTTGTTTCACTAGGAGGGTCATGAGGATGAAAGGGCTATTGAAAGGATTCGAAATGTTCATAGAGATCTCTCCCCACTGAAGTCCTCCATACATAATGAGTAGGTGTGGGATTGGTGTCTACTGCGGATGAACAAGAGTCCTATACTCATCACCAAAGATTGGTTCTATGGATCCCATATATGTTTCGGTAAAAGTCATCTCCGGTAATCGTGGGACCTCTTTGTCTATGATGTTCCCAAGGGAGTCTAAACAAATCAAAAGTGGTTTGAGAGGAGTTACCAACACAGATGTAGTGGGACTTTAAACCATAACCAAATCACCTTCTGAGTTATCTAACAGAGGAGAAATAACACTTCCAGCGTCGGATTGATTTTCTACCTCTCTACGGTAGTTGTCTTCTAGAGGGTTAGGAGGTAAGGGTTGATAGCCTTCCAGAGGCATCCCTTGCATCCTATGTGATTGGTGAAGACCTTTATCGTCTATAGGCTCAATTGTGGAGAAAAACAGAACACACTGAAAATCTAGGACCAACTAACAAAAAGAAACAACATACGGTAATAAAATCTAGGAATCAACCAAGCAGACAAAAACTTCTCTCAATGATCGTACTAGTTGGTGATGAAATCCAACGTCGCGTGATCAAGTCACGAAGGGGCTAGGATATGGTGGAACAGTTACAATGGTGACCTGCTTAACAGACTTTCACCTTGGTGCAAGCTTCCACATAGTAATTGTGGATTTACCCTCCAAGCAGTCGAAGTGAGTTTGACCAATGTTTATTCCAGGTACAGTGAGACTTCCCTTCACCATCACCTTGTGTAAGTACCTAAATATTATGACAACTAAAGACACCAATTCGCAGTGAGTCCTTGGGTGGGTATAGTCAATAGTCTGATCTGAAACGTATGGGCAGGATAACAAGTCCAAAATCAACCCGAGAGGCTCCCACACATAATCGTGGGTATACCTTCAAGTGACCGCCAATATACGATCCGACCACTACAAACAGTTGAACCACGAAGGGATAATCTCTGTAATTCTCTTGAATGTGACCTTGTGTGTAACCCCTGTGTGAGAGGGGGATCCCAGAAAACCAATACGACAATTGGATTTGACTCTCCCTAGCTCAGGATGCTAATGTTTTTTTTGAAAACTTTGGAGAGTTGTACTCACAGCCTAATCCAAAGTGCTAACCCTAGTCTACTGTGGGTGGAAGATCCTAAAAACAAAAATGTTCTAGATAATTTTTAATTAGCGTTTGTTTTATAGCTTTTCTTTACTCAAAGGGTGCATGAAAGTGAAAATGATGGAATGATGACTGAATGCCCAAAAAGATGCATAGAATATGATANATTTGACTCTCCCTAGCTCAGGATGCTAATGTTTTTTTTGAAAACTTTGGAGAGTTGTACTCACAGCCTAATCCAAAGTGCTAACCCTAGTCTACTGTTGGTGGAAGATCCTAAAAACAAAAAATGTTCTAGATAACTTTTAATTAGCGTTTGTTTTACAGTTGTTCTTTACTCAAAGGGTGTATGAAAGTGAAACTGATCAAATGTGACCCAAATCCCAAAAATATGCATAAAAGATGATAAGAAATCATTTCTTTTCAATGAACGCCTATTTAAGGGAAAGAGAAAGAGTCGTTTTCACTATCAAACACTAATATGGAATGTCCTCAATCGAATTCAATGCAATGCTGAAACATTTCAGAAATGCCTTCTAATATGAAAACCAATCACTAATATATATCTTTGTTGTTTGTATGTGACTGATGATTAATTCAATGCAAAAAATTCTCCTACTAACTACCCTTTCAGATGAAGGAGATTCGGACAAGCATAAGAAGATTTTTCACAAACAACACACCCTCTTGTTATGATTGAAACGAGAAGCAAAAGAAAACAAAATATAACAAAGAGAATCAAGAAATCTCAAACAAAATAAATGTGCTTAATAAATATGACCTCAAAGAACCAAATAAGATGATTCATAGATTTTTGATGCCCTTCACCAGAGTTCTCGTTCAGTCAGTTGAGAGAGAAGGAAGCAGTGGATTCATTCCAAGTTCTCAATAGTAGGAAAACTCAAAATAAAGAAGAAGGCCACAAAATATGAACAACAAAGTGCTTATTTCTCATAAGGGAGGATGTCAAAGGTCAATAGGACGAAGCATTGAATCACAAAGAATCTCAGCAAGTGAAAAACAAAGATTGGATCTCAGAAAAGACAATTATGGAAAGGATTTTTTGCAAAGGGAGGATGGTGCTCTGGTGTAAGGGGAACCAGAGTGTTATCACACTCTTTCTAAGACCTTTAGGAAGTGTTGGTGCCCTGATAACAAGGTAGGGGAGCGTTGGTGTCCTAAAACCCATAAAAATGTCCAAAAAACCCAAAAATTCAGTTAAACTTTGGCAATCAAGATGAATGTGATAGGGAAAGGAATCAATCAGCATATGAAATCAAACATACAGGGTGAACAAGGTCCAAAAAGAAGAAATGGAAAGACAAGGTCTATGAGGAAAACCAAAACTGAAAGTTTCGATTCTTCCCCAATGGAGTCGCCAATTTCTATTGAAGGAAAATCTCCTTGCGGATAGGTAGATCTCCTCTTGAGAGCTAGACTCTTAACTCTTAAGAAAAAATATTCTTTTCATGGACACTAACTTCCTTTTAGATCTAGATAAACTAATGTTTGAGGAGGAAGGAGAAAAGAAGTACCTTCTACCGGTGTTTGTCCCTGCACGGTCCAAGTTGAGCTCCAATCTTACGCTCTTCGATAATCCCTGTAGACAAACAAAAGTACAAACATCTTCCTACTCTACTAAGATTATATCGAAATAGACCTATCTATTAGAGACAAATTCATGTGAGATCAAACACAGATTTGAAATAAACAGGCCAAGCATATTATATTAAAGAGAACAACAATGAAGAATGCTTACAACCATAGATGTGAATGTAGCATCTTCGTCAAGTCTTCCTCGTCTGAACCCTTGCTCAAACAGTCTACACACTGAATGATGATGTTTCAAAAGACACCTTCTTCATGAGATCATAGGTTAGATGCTTCACAATTCTTTCCCTTCCCCTTTTCACCATGACAAGGCCTGTTTAAATAGGCTTGGAGAGGCCCAACTACTTGAGATATACTTGGGGTAAGTTGAGTATTTTCCTCCTTTAGTTATGGATCTTCCATAATATCATGGCTTGACCAAGGATTTGAATCCAACTTCCTTTAGAGATTGAAGGGATGTTTCCCTCATTCTTCTCAACAAACCAATTTTCGCTCAGAATAGGTAGTGCTCCTCCAAAAGGGGCATCAGAGCATTATAGCGCTACCCAAGAGAAGGAAAGAAAGCGTTGGTGTTATAACGCTCCCCCAAAAGGGTGGATAGAGTGTTATAATGCTCCCTAACAGTATATGGGGGAGCACTCCTCTCCAAAAACACCTTTTGAATGGGTTTTCTAGTGCAAAAACACTTGTACTTCTAGTAGACTGATTCCCCCTCTTCACAACTAATCTTTGAGGTGTCCTAAGTGTCCCTGTCATGTTGTTGGAGGCATGACATAGGAAAGAAGTCAGTATGATGTCAGCAAAACTTATACACTTGTAGTCAAGATGTGACACTTGTGACACTTGAAATGACTACACTTGCGACACTTGCGAAGTGAGTAATTTTGAGGTGTAACAATTATTCAAAACCTATATAAAATACTTTGAAATAACTTGATGATGCCCTAGATTTCCCTCTCAGATTCAAGTGAAACTTTAGGGACTAACAAATTTTGGTGGCGTTGTCGGGGATGAAGGAACAAAGACATTTTCCCTGGGAAAATGACAAAGGAAATATCTAAATCTTGATGGTGGAGAATAATTTGGAAATTCATATGATATTGTATATAATTCACCTGGTGACTACTCTGAAGTAATTCTTGCTCCTAAAAGAGAAGGTAAAGGACTTAAACCTTCTCTAACCTTATCATCACCACAAATAAACAAGTGAAAATAAAAAACCCAAATCCTAAGCATGTTCAAGTAGTGTCTGATCCTGAAAAGTTGTTGAGAAAATACAAATATAATTTAGAACAATCCTCTTCTTCAAAAGATAAATCTTCTTCTAGATGTTCTCAAGGACATTTTTCTGAACCTGCTAATAACACTCCAATTGTATAAATTGTACCTAGAATCAAAACAAATCCTATTGTTCAACCTTCAGTTCTGTCCTTTCCTTCAACTATCTCTGAATTGAATTTAGCACAATGGAAATTATTTGTTGAGCTCATAGGAGAAGAAAAAACAAACACCTTATCCATAGCTGGAGCTTTGAGGGATTTTCCAAAGATACTGAAAGTGAACTTGATACACTTTTATCCTCAACACCCTAATATATTTCTTCTAAAGAGGTTAAACCACATTATTAATCCTTTGAAAATCCTTTGTTTCTAGAACCTTCATCCTATCCTTGTTCAATAAGCAAACCTTTGATTTCATTAGTTGAAGATCAAAAACACATATTAGCTCAACTAAGTTGTTCTACTCAAGGAACTGTTTCTCTTTCTACATTACAATCCTTTCCTATTCCTATAGTTCAAGCACCCATTGTGATAAATATGGTTGTAAATAGGATGGATGCAATTGTTGCAGCTGGATATGCACCATTAATTTTACCACAACTAATGTATTCCTTCCCACCTAATGATTATATGAAGTATTTTCCAAGATTCAATGGAGAGGGGGAAGTTACCATTGAAGAGCACATAAACTCTTTCTACTGTTTTGCAGATAATTTTAATGTGGAGCATGCAGATGTTTGGATGAGTCTTTTTGTGCAAAGTTTAGATGGAGAAGTAAGGAAATGGTTTAGAAGTCTACCTCCTAATTCTATTGCCGATATTGATGCACTAGATGATAACTTTTTGAGAAACTGGGGAGATAAGAAAGATTACTTGTATTATATCACTAAATTTGGTGCTTTGAAAAGAAAACAAGGAGAATATGTATCTAATTTTACCAAAAGATTCAATAAAATGTATAGTAAGATTCCAGATGAAATCAAACCCATAGAAACATCTGCCAAAATTACTTTTGCCAATGCCTTTGATGCTGAGTTTTCTCTGTTGTTGAGAGAAAGAAGGTATGTTACTCTAAGTTTGATGCAGGAAGAAACCATTGAAGTATAATCCAATATAATGGCAACATATAAATTGAAATCAAGGAGTGACAGAGATAAGAAAAAACAGAGAGAAGAAATTCCTTGTTATTCTCATACAACATTTGACTCCAATATTGATGAAATGGCCAAAATGTTGAAAACCTTGACATCTGAAATGGCTAGGTTGAAGATGGAAACAAAACAACCTACCATGCCTATAGAGGAATGAGGACACAAAAATCCGAATCAGTTCAGAAGGCCTAACAATGTTCCTCAATTTTTTCCCAGAGAAAGAAGAAATCAAGAAGATCAAAGGGTTTTTCTCCTTTTCAAAATAATGCAGTGGAAAAAGTTGAGGAAACTGATGACACTGAGGAAGATTCCATGGTTCATTTAAATTATACATAATTACCTCCTACTCATCTAACAAAACAAGCTTATGAGGATACTCTTATACTGAATCAGTTTAAGGAAGAATATGTTGAAGAGATTTCCCAGAAGGAACCTAAAATAAGAACGTATGATCTTAGGTTTAGATCAAATGGATCAAAATTGGATATACATGTTCAAACCAAAAAGACAAATGATCCAATCAAATCAGGGTTCAGTAAAGAAGGTTTTGGGGTTAAAATTGATCAGCAACAAAAAAAACCTGTCAAGGTTGGTACTACAAAGGTGAAGGAATCTGAGAAGCAAGTTCCTTCTTTCAGGTTGGAAAATGAAATCAATAAAATCAAAATACCCATACCTCTGGTAGAATTGATATGAACTAATATGTTTAGAAAATCTATCTCGAAAGCATTGCATTCCCCTGCTCATATTAATTTTTCAGATACCATAAATCTTGAAGATTAAATTCTTGCTATAACTATTGGACCACATATTGAGGATAGATCTGATGCCTCTCCTCCTTTATACATATCCTTGAACATTCATGAAAAAATATTGCATAATTGTTTAATGGATTCAGGAGCTTCACACAATGTCATTCCAAAGGTAGTAATGGATGAGTTAGGATTAGACATCACTAAGCCTTATCTAGACCTATATTCATTTGACTCCATAAAGGTTACATGTCTAGGAGTCATTAAAGACATGGTTGTTACTTTATCTTAGCTACCTATGAAAAGTGTGGTGTTGGATGTGATTTTGGATGATATACCTCCTAAATTTGGGATGTTGTTGTCAAGATCATGGGCTAAGAAAGTAGGAGGTACACTACAAATGGACCTCAGTTATGAAACTATACCTGTGTTTGGTGGAGAGCATCGAAGACTATACATCGAAGTCATATTAGCATAATTGGTTAGTGATCATGAAAACCCTAGAAATCACCCTATATATTTTGTTGAATATGAAATTGGTTATTCTATTTTCCACATCAGTGATAAGATAGTTGAAGCATCAGTCAGAAAAACCATACCTGCATTTGAAGAAAATACATAAAACTTAGTCTGGAAAATGTTCTTTGATGGTGTAGGTTGGGATTGTTTTTATTTATCCTTCCAAAGAATTCAATCCTCTATCATATAAATTTGAATTTGATACAACCAATAGTATAAGTGAATATGAAGCTCTTCTACTAGGATTGAAAGATGCTAAAAATATGGGTATTGAAAAAAATTCTATTTTTGGAGATTTTGAGCTTATTTTCCATCAAATCAAAAATATTTATCAGAACAATCAACAGAGGTTAAAGAAGTACATAAATGAATTGTGGGACTTTATTGATAATTTATTTTTGGTCTTCAACATCAATTTTATACACAGAAACTTGAATCAGTAGGTAGATTCTCTAGCATTGGCAACTAGTAATTTCAAAACTCCAATATTTCCCAATTTAAGATTTGAAATTGAGGTAAGACACAGACCTTCTATACCAGATAACATAAAAAATTGGCAAGTCCTTAAAGATGATCAAGAGATTAAAAGGTTTTTGGATACCATTGATGAGTTTTTTACTATCTCAATAGACTCGGATAATGAAAATGATGATGTGGGAGTTCATGTTGCCAATATCCTTCAAGACAATATCATTGGTCATAAAATCATTAAATTACAAAAAAATATTTTTCCAAAGGGTCTTGTTCCTCTTGAGAGACCTTTTTATCAAAATGATGTGTCTCAAAATCCTGTCATCAAAACAAAAGAAGTTGAAGTGATAGAATGTGATATCAGTCCGGACTCAAATCCTAGAATGGTGAAATTATCCAGGAAATTGCCAGAAAACCAGAGAGACAGGTATGTCAATTTGATGAAACCATGTTCATATGTTTTTTCTTGGTATTTGTTGGCACAAGGGAAGACCCATGGTTCAATTATAACAATGCACCAACAAACCCTAACCACTATCCCTTTCGGAAACACTTGCAAAGCAGATGAAGTCTCACCCGAAGTAGAAATAGAGGGGTTGCAGGACACAGATGTCTACAACCAGAGGAAGTGCAAGATGATTACAGATTAACAACACAATATAACCTAGAGATTATTAACAGTATTATTTTTATCTTCGTGAAGTTAGTTATATATCATTATCTTCAATAGGAACAATAACAGTGCAATAATAGTATAACAGATAGAAAATAGCACAACATCAACCACAAAGAACAAGATTTACGTGGTTCACCCTCTCCCTAGGGCTACATCCATAGAAATTTGTTTATTGATATAATAGATGAAAATAAATAGTTATATCTATGCACGTAGTTGCAGATCCTTCTCTCTCCTTCTCTTTATTCCCTCTCCCTGCGCACCCAGCAGCAGAGTAGATCTTCGCACATAGCTGAAGATCTCAAAATACAAGCATATTCTAAGACATACACTTTTATAGCTCAATCTCTCTTTCTTGACAACACCCTCCCCGCTCTTCTAGACCTTTATTTATCCTTCTATGACCCTAGAAACCCTAGACCTAAGTCCAAGTGACAAAACCCTGGGTGTCAAAACCCTAGGTCTAAAACCTTAGGTCCACATAACCCACCTTTTAAGCACTTCACCAACCTGTCCTTCCTTATCCTCCACGATGTTCCCCAAAGCACTTATTAGTGTCTTCTTCCACTTGCTGACCTACCCATGATTCATCTTCCTTGTTGCTTTGTCTTCCTTGATCTTCTGCTTTAACAACTTTATTTTCCTTTACCTCGCTCATTTTCTTCTTCTTTAACCACTTCAACCCCTCCTCGATTCCTGTGCCTTCTGTTATAGCAAGATTTTCCTCACCCTATGAAATATTGCACAGAAGTCCTTTTTTCATTTCCCCATGAAGACTTATCATCCCTATTTGTAAAATACAGAGCTAAAAATAAACATTTTCCACATGTACGCATATTGCACACTATATAGCATGCATATACGTAGGATGCTCCACTACAGCCCACATACATCGGGATTTGTGCCACAAAATGAAAATTAATGTCGAGTTTCCATGTCACGACAGGAGATCTATGATCCTTGGCCTTATATATACTGGAAACATTCTGACTCGGCCCTTTAGTTCCATTTTGAAGGCTATAAATGGGCCAATTATGAGCTATGGAAAAGGGAGAAAGCATTCAAATTTGAGGGAAAAGTTACTATGGAGAAATTATTTACTTCATATTGAGTCGGCATCCCTTTGTCCTTTAATTCTGAACATAGTATTTATCCCCCAAGATCTTCCCTTATTGATTGAGAACCTCATTGCTTCTTTATTATGAGCTTGCCTTTGGTGGAGGATTGAAGTGGTGGAGGCCCAGCTGGAAGGAACTTATTTTCTTGGTTCTGAACTGTGCTGACACATAAGTATGTAACATTTTCACTTCCGTTGATCATATATTAATAGAAATACTATTTTCACGTCCAATTGATATCTTGTAAATATTTGAATTATTATTCCATGGGCGTATTTGTCATGTTTATTAATGGATTATGATATTGAATGTGTGAACGTTATATAATATCACCTTATGCTTTCTTTGCTTGGTTGTTGAGGACTAGTTGTAGGTATATTGATTTGGGTCAAGTGCTCAACGGTGGAATTCATCGAACGTCTAGACGAGGTAGGCCTTTTATCTTGTCTTTCTAGCATATTTTTTTTCATAGCATACTTGAGAAGAGAGTTGATTTCTGTAGTCATTTCCATCTGTTGTGGTTTACCCTATCCATGGAGAGATTTTCCTCGTAACAAAATTGGTGACCATACTGGGGATTGAATCTTCTTTCTTAGGGTTTGGAGTACTTTTCTCCTTAGATTGCTATTGTTTCTTTTGTGTTTCTTGTCGCATCATTTCTTGAAAGTTTATTTTCACTCTGGGTTTGAGTTTTCAGCCTTCTCCTTTGCTTGGACTTGTTTTTTGAAACATATACACATTTTTTTCCCTGACAATTGCGTACATACATAGGTTGCCCCACTATAAGTTGCGTATATATGCTCTATTTTCCAAAACAGTTGTGTACATCAGTTCTTCTTGCTTGTTTGTTTGGTCTGGTGATTTTTGGGTGGGATTTGATATTTGTTGAGCCTTCTTAGGTCTCTGTAGTGCCTACTAAGTGCTTGTGGGATGACAGGAAACCTATCTTTGGTTGAATTTTTGGGCAGAGTCTTTCTCATCATCTTTTCATTTTGATTGTCCTTATACATTGGGTTGGGTGTTTTATTGCTTGGTATCCTTCTTGAGTTATTTATTTCTATACACAGTAGAGTTATATATCAATTTACTTTTCAATCCATGCATTTTCATTTTTATTATATTGAAAATAAAAATAAAAATAGGCATTTTGCATTGCTTGGAATTTTTGTCTTTTGAGTCCTTGTCATTATCTTAGTGCATATACTGAAAGATTGCATTTTTACTTCAGAATTGCAGAGTTGAATTTAAAAATTGCATTGGTTTTAGAAGCATATCATTCATTGAAAGTTAAAGTTAGGACTTTGCATTATTTTCATATTTACTTTTCTTCCAGAGTCATAACATCATGAATTTCACTACCATACCTTTTTGAGTAATCACGGCCACTAAAATTAATGCTATAATTTAAAATTGATTAGTCGCAATTTTATTTTCTAGGGTGCACAAACTAGCTTAGGATTTAGTGCCTTGGAATATGATTTTGTGCGTAAACTTCTCCAAAGAAATTAAATCAACATATGTGTCTGAGACAGGGAGTGGAGAAATCCATTGTATAATTGGTAAGATCAAGAAGCTCCACTCACACCAGAGTTAATCAGGAGGTCGCGCGAAGTCGGTTGAAGGGATATCCCCTGATACCTTCTTAACATCAGAGATATTTATGGGGATCTATTCGTATCTTGGGATCTTGCTAGTGCCTTTACCTCTGTGAGAGCCGGTTCTTTCAAGGTTTTGGGCTTTGCTACCCTGCCCATATGGTGGACCTGATTTACGAATTCTCACCTGTGCATCAGTTATATAGTGGTTTATTATTTTCTTGACTTAGGTGTCTAATAGGTTACTTGCAGGGGTTATTTTGCACGTACCCTGGGTCAGATAAGGGTCGAAAAAAACACAACCTTTATGGAGGATTACCTCTCTGGGGGGATATGACCGATTAGTTGTTAAGCCCACGAGGGCCCTTATAAATGATTATGTTACCTCCAATATTTAGCAGGGAGTCTCACGCCCCTCTTGGGCAAGACATACCTTCTTTAGGGAGGGCGGCCACTCTCAGCCACTTTACCCCGTTTGTATGCATATTGGTCGTTTGAATTTTGGTGTGCTCTTTTCTTACTAGTTGACCTTAGGAATATATACTGAGTTTTTATTATCATGGATAGTGGAGTTCCTTTGGATCCTTCGTTTACTGCTACCTACCCCATGATGCCCACTCATCTTATGGGGATGAATCCTTCCTCTTTTCATAATGGTATGCAGAACTATGACACACTGTCTGCACCTTGGGTCTCTAGTCATTTTTCTGTTGATATGCCTTCACCCAGGCAATCCTCTCCCCGGTCCACTTATATGAATCCTAGCATTGGATCGAGGGGCACCATGGCCCCCATGCCTACATCTTCATTTTATTTGAGTCATGTCCCTCAACCAGCTTTCACGATGGGAGGTTGGAACCTCCCCTCTTATAGATCCAATACTAGCTATGCTCTTTCAGGAGCCAATACTCAAATGGGTTCTTATCCTATGAATTACACCCCATCCTTGTATCCTTCATCCATCATGTCGATTCCTTCGAACACTTTTCCTGTGACAGGTCCTCATGTATCCCCAGGTATTTCGTATGGGGAGAATTAGTTTTACGGTTCGGGATACCCTCTTTATGGAACCCCTTTACAAGGGAGAAACATATATCCTCACTGGAATAATCCTTATCATACTTCTGTCTCTTTGTAGACTTCAGTAATGATGCATGTTCACACCTTTTCGAATTAGTTAGGCAAAGGATACTACCTTTATGGATAGGGACAGGGGGTAAACCAGGATCCTTCCTGGCCTGCAATGTTCCAAAGCCAATCTTTCCTTGGACCTTGGTATCAAATGCCACAACTCAGCACTAGTCCATTCACTGTCAGTCATAATGGAGCTCCATTACCAACCTCTACGAATCATGTTGGAGATGGGTCAACAACTTCTACAAGTCATATTGACAACCTACACCCATCCACTACTATTCATGTTGGGGGCACAACTCTAGTTGCCACGATTCATATCAATCCCTCGTCTCCAACCTTTGAACATCATGTAGGATATGACTCTCTCACCTCTGCCAGTCATGTGGAGATCATATCACCAGCCATTGTGAATGACGATGGGGGCATCAAGAAGCCTAGATGTCTTAGATGTAAACCTAAATTCCTTTGCATGACTTGCAAAGTATATCATCTTACTCGTCTGTGTTTGGCTACTGCTGGGATACCATTGTTGGACATATTGTCATTGATGTCAACAGTCGATGTGATGATTTGTTGTTATGATGAATTATCATTGTGATTTACCATATATGAGATTGTCATTGATGTCAACAGTATATCAATTAGTAGAAGAAGCAAACAATATGAAGATCAAAGCTCAGAAGGGAAAATGCAATACAAAAGAAAATAAAGATCAAAGTTCAGAAGGAAGAGCGCATTGCATAGTATATCAGTTAGCAGAACAAGCGAATAGTATGAAGCAATTTGTGATTATTGTTGATCACGATAAGATCAACAATGTTCCTATGATAAAATCTCAGGAGGGTTAGCAAATGCAGAGATCAAAGCTTGGAATAAAAAACATAAGCTCGGGGGGAGGAGCGAATAGTATGAACATCAAATATCAGAAGGGAAAGCGCAATACAGAAGAGAATGAAGACCAAATCTCAAAAGGAAGAGCGCATTGCAGAAGTGTCATCGGGATCGATGAAAATATTGAGAAGTTGACTAATGCATAGGAAAATTGAGAAGCCTCAATAGTCATCCGATCAAGAAATTAACAGTGTTGATCATCTCATATAATGGACATCGGTCATATGAGTGACCATGGGCTTGAGGGTCGTTGGAGGATCGTGACCATCAGATCTACAAGCCAGATCAATGGCAGGGATAGATTGCAGAGATCAGAAGGAGAATTAAATGAATCACTAGTTCCAATCCTGCAATGGGTCTAGATCGTCAGATCTCATAGACTCGAACATCGACAACTGTGGTTGATCCAACAAACAATCAGATTAAGTTAGATTGAGTTGTGACAATCGGATGTGCAATCGCGAGATCAACGATATGGATAGACTGTGGATATCGAAAGGAGAATTAAATATCGTGCTAGTTCCAATCCCACAATCAGTCAGGACAGTCAAATCTTATAGATTCAAAGATCGAAGATTGTGGTTGACTCACCAACAACAAACAACTTCAAATTGTGGAGTTTGGGTGTCAAGTTAAATCACTCACAAGTTGTGGTTGTACAATCATTGTCAACTATTGATCTGCTTCGAGTGTCTTCATGACCATTGGATCACATTTTATTGGAAGGATTGGATAAGCAAAAAGGGATGAGAGTTCTATCATCCAAATACCCGTCAACTGTCGGATCAAACTTGAATTCCCTTCATTCTTTGGATCATTCTTGAGTGGAAGGATAGGATAAGAGAGGTAAGATATGAGATCTCATTTATGCGAATTTTCGTCATTCATTGGATCATTCTAAGTGGAAGGATAGTATAAGCTAGTAGAGAAGCATTGTAGATAGATCGAGCCATCGATCTAAGAACATGATTGATGAACAATGTTTAGTTTAGGTCTAAAGTTGCAAGGAGGTACGCTCCAGAGAAATATCACTTCAAGAATTTAGTTTGATATTTGAAATACCCGAAGCCAGGAAATCTGAAATGAATAAGGACCATCAGATTTGGAGGACATACAATGATCATTGGATCAAGGTTGTTTGTCATCAGACCATGTCAACAAGGACACATAGCAGACCACGTCTACAAGGACATGTGGAAGACCACGTAAGCAAACCATGTCTACAAGGACATGTGGTAAACTAAGTCAGCAGACCATGTCTGCATGGACATGTGGAAAAACACATCAGAAAGGACACGTGGCAGACCACGTCAGAACACCACATCAGCAAGTATACATGGTATAATCATATGATGACAAGTGTTAAGAGGAAATTAGCTCATGTCATGTCAATAAGTGATGTGAGCAAGTTACATCACCACCAAGAATTGTCAAAAGTCCCAAAGTTTCGAAGGATGAAGTTTCAAAGTCACTCTCATTCGTCGGTATGAGATACATTTTGGGAGTTAGGAAAATCGTTAGATCCAAGAGAAGAACATGTGTTACATCGGGAGATCTACGTCGACAGACTAGGTCAGCAAGAAACTATGACAGACCACGTCAGCAGTCCACATCAACAAGGACACATGGCACAGTCAGAGAATGACAAGTGTCAAGTTGAATTGGAATTTCAGGTACGTACAAATCAGGAATCTGAGTGACATGCGGTAGCTACTCATATCATGACACGACATCAAGTGACGTAAGAAAGTTACATCACTATGGGATTTTTTCTTCGGGATTTATACCTCCAACACTTTCCCAAAGTTCCAAACTCCTGAATGTCGAAGTCCCGAAGTGGAAACGAGACATACAATCTGAAGATCACTTCGAGATCATTCTCGACCGTCGATATGCTACAGTGGAAGGATAGTGTAAGTGGAATTATTAACCAACAACAAGCGGTCTCCACCACTTATGACTTACTCAGCAGGTGATCACTACGGAGGAAAGAAGGGGTTGAGATGTGAAATCTCCGAAGTCCGGAGACCTGAAGGATATCTCAACGATTGATCTGAAAGGGACACATGTCAGTGGATTGACAACTCTGGAAGATTGAGATACGGAAGAAAGAAGGGGTTGAGATTTGAAATCTATGAAGTTCAGAGACCTGAAGGATATCTCGACCATCGATTTGATGTCGGGTGTAATCTCAACCATTGATCAAAATACAGTGGAAGGATAGAATAAGAATAATATTTGAAGTCCCGAAGTAATTGGTGGCCATCCATCTCAATTCTTGATTAAGTCATGTCCATTGGATTAAGCGATGTAAGGATCAAATATGACCATTGATCTAGTTCCATGATATAATGAGAACCGTCCAATCTGTTCATCAAAATCTACTTCGGGAGATTTGAAAGTTTACAAAGTCTCGAAGACCAGGAGGGTGAAGTCTCGAAATCGCTACAATATTCCATCTCATCGAAGATTGAATTGTGACCATTGAATTGATAATTTCTCAAGCATGTGTCTCTCCTAACATCTGATTAACGCCATTGGTCATATGGTAAAGAGATTTAAAAGGAAGAATGGAATGTGTCGCTTAAATTGATAAGCCTGTGTTTCTATGCCTATGATCCTATGAACATGGTTTGAAGGAATCACATATTTCTATTATCACAGAGACAAAGGAAATCGATCCATTCCTGTGATCGATTTATGAAAGAAAAGGGGATGCCAGGTTTAAATTTGAAGACCCGAAACGATGATCTCTGGTGATCCCAAAGTTGTTAATGAACAACTTGGTTATAACTTGTTGTTCGCGTTCAAATGGTCACCAAGTGAGAAAATAGAGAGCGCTTGCATACCCTGTTGGTTCTAGCAGGGCAGAACAGCTGTGGAGCATAGGGTTAAAGAAACAAAACAAACTACAATCTAATATCAACTGAAAACAAATAAAACTGTGAAAAGAAACAACAAACATCAAACATAAAACACAGGTGTCACCAATGGTTTTAGGCAGGTGTATTAATGAAACCGGAGCACGCTGAAGGAAGAGACCAGAGGTTCCTTCTCCCTCCAACGGAAGGATCTTTGGGGCCCTCACACAGTTTGCTTTCCTTACAAATGAGAAAAATTGAGCATAGCAGTGAAAGAAATCTCGGTGATGCAGCTGATGGGTCGTTGTTAAAGGATGAGCCCTTAAACCATATGAACAACATAACAGTTCTTAGAATTCCTTGCCAAAACAGTGTATCCTCACAGCTTTTTATAGCAGCTCCTCGGGCGGTCACGTAACCTTCTCAAAGTGTGAACAGGGACCCTTTTAGGGTTTACTTAGGTCATTAATTCATCGATTTTGTGGATCCGGCTCTGATTTGAGGGTCAAATCAACTTGGGAGACGGTCCGTAAGTGGTTGGGAGGCTGACCTATTCAATTAATGTGTCGTTTTAGCAGATGCGTGGGTTTCTGTATTGACAGCCGCGCATCAAGCGCGCATGCGCACGCGCACCACACTGTTGTAAAGCGCCTTCAATTTTTGGTTACTTTGTATAGTTTTTGGCCCTTATGGAGTGCTGTGAAATTAATTCAGTGCCATGAATGACTTCATTGCTGTTTTGATGATGCGGATTTCTTGTCGCCATGTGCAGATGAAATTTCAGTGATAACAGATGCCCCCTGATGGATGAGGTTAGGAGCATACGTATAGCCGAAATCCATCAATGTTTCTTCTACTGAGAATGTTGTTGTAAGGGAAATCAATAGTGGTACCAT
>SNQJ01S0038616.1:0-10289 GCA_010110895.2 Picea sitchensis
ACGAGGACTAGACACTGACAATAGTGACTTGTGAATGGGGCCAACATTGAAATTTTTTCAAACAGTTTTTGTATGCACTGAAATTTGTCATGGATAGACTATTCGCATGACTTAACGATATGGGAGGGTTTATGGACTCAAATTTGACTGACACACTGACTTTATTCCATCATCAATTCATCATGTAAACCATAAACCCTAATTTTCTTTCAAAGTACACAATTTGGTTGATGCACGTTTTAAGTTTTCATTAGTCTTTCTTCATTTTTCTTCCAGGTTCTACATTAATGTTTATACAATGTATCCGTGTCATAGTTGTGATGAAAAATTCCTCTTTTTCGTTGATTTCTTAATCAACACCATAAAAATCCTAGAGGTGGGCAACAGTGACATGTGAATGGGGCCAACGTTGAAATGTTTTCAAAATGTATCTGTATGCACTGAAATTTGACTTGGATAGACTACTTGCATGAATTAACAATATGGGAGGGTTTCTGGACTCAAAATATGACTGACACACCCACTTTATTCCATCATCAATTCATCATGTAAACCATAAACCCTATTTTTCTTTCAATGTACACAATTTGGTTGACAAAAGTTTTAAGTTTTCATTAGTCTTTCTTCATTTTTCTTCCAAGTTATACATTAATGTATATACAATGTATCTATGTCATATTTGTGATGAAAAATCCCTCTTTTTCGTTGATTACTTAATCAACGCCATAACAATACTAGAGGGGGGCAACAATGACATGTGAATGGGGCCAACGTTGAAATATTTTCAAACTATATCTGTATGCATTGAAATTTTACCTAGATAGACTATTCACATGCCTTAACGATATGGGAGGGTTTCTAGACTCAAATTTGACTGACACAACCACTTTCTTCCATCATCAATTCATCATGTAAACCATAAACCTTGATTTTCTTTCAAAGTACACAATTTGGTTGATGCAAGTTTTAATTTTTTGTTAGTCTTTCTTCATTTTTCTTTTAGGTTCTACATTAATGTATATAAAATGTATATTTTTCATGGTTGTGATGAAAAATCCCTTTTTTTCCTTGATTGCTTAATCAACACCATAAAAATACTAGAGGCCGGCAACAGTGACATGTGAATGGGGCCAACGTTGAAATGTTTTCAAACTATATCTGTATGCATTGAAATTTGACCTGGATAGAATATTCACATGCCTTAATGATATGGGAGGGTTTTTGGACTCAAATTTGACTAACACACCCACTTTCTTCCATCATCAATTCATCATGTAAACCATAAACCCTAATTTTCTTTCAAAGTACACAATTTGGTTAATGCAAGTTTTAAGTTTTCATCAATCTTTCTTCATTTTTCTTTTAGGTTCTAGATTAATGTATATACAATGTATTTGTGTCATATTTGTGATGAAAAATCTCTCTTTTTAGTTGATTTCTTAATCAACACCATAAAAATACTAGAGGCGGGCAATAATGACATGTGAATGGGGCCAACGTTGAAATGTTTTCAAACTGTATCTGCATGCATTGAAATTTGACCTGGATAGACTATTTTCATGCCTTAATGATACAAGAGGGTTTATGGACTCAAATTTGACTGGCACACCCACTTTCTTCCATCATCAATTCATCATGTAAACCATAAACATTAATTTTCTTTCAAAGTACACAATTTGGTTGACGCAAGTTTTAAGTATTCGTCAGTCTTTCTTCATTTTTATTTTAGGTTATACATTAATGTATATACAATGTATATGTGTCATATTTGTGATGAAAAATACCTATTTTTCGTTGATTTCTTAGTCAACACCATAAAAATACTAGAGGCGGGCAACAGTGACATGTGAATGGGGCGAACGTTGAAATCTTTTCAAACTGTACCTGTATGCATTGAAATTTGACTTGGATAGAATATTCACATGCATTAAATATATGGGAGGGTTTCTGGACTCCAATTTGAGTGACACACCCACTTTCTTCCATCATCAATTCATTACGTAAACTATAAACCCTAATTTTCTTTCAAAGTACACAATTTGGTTGATGCAAGTTTTAAGTTTTCATCAATCTTTCTTCATTTTTCTTTCAGATTCTACATTAATGTATATACAATGTATATGTGTCATATTTGTGATGAAAATTCCTTCTTTTTCACTGATTTCTTAATCAACACCATAAAAATACTAGAGGTGGGCAACAGTGACATGTGAATGGGGCCAACGTTAAAATGTTTTCAAACTGTATCTGTATGCATTGAAATTTGACTTGGATAGACAATTCACATGCCTTAACGATATGGGAGAGTTTTTGGACTCAAATTTGACTAACACACCCACTTTCTTCCATCATCAATTCATCATGTAAACCATAAACCCTAATTTTCTTTCAAAGTACACAATTTGGTTGACACATGTTTTAAGTTTTTGTCATTCTTTCTTCATTTTTCTTTCAGGTTCTACATTAGTGTATATAAAATGTATTTGTTTCATAGTTGTGATAAAAAATCCCTCTTTTTTGTTGATTTCTTAATCAACACCATAAAAATACTATAGGCGGGCAACAATGACATGTGAATGGGACCAACGTTGAAATGTTTTCAAACTGTATCTGAATGAATTGAAATTTGACCTGGATAGACTATTCACATGCCTTAATGATATGGGAGGGTTTCTAAACTCAAATTTCACTCACACACCCACTTTCTTCCA
This sequence comes from Picea sitchensis, assembly GCA_010110895.2. NCBI lineage: Eukaryota > Viridiplantae > Streptophyta > Pinopsida > Pinales > Pinaceae > Picea > Picea sitchensis. Next base: position 2,712 of record SNQJ01S0038616.1, read on the forward strand.
TCATCATATCATGATGTAAACCATAAACCCTATTTTTCATATGTTCTAGTAGATATGTTAATGATTCTAGGTTTCATAATTGTATTTTATTGAAGGTCCAGCTAGCTTGCAAAGTATCAAATTTTAATTTCAAGTTGATAAATCAAATATGAAATAAATCCAAGCATCATTTGATATCGTCACAAGAGAGACAAATGTAAATAATCTTGCGACAAATTTTCTATACTATCGACGAAAAAAGTTCATCGATAGTATAGTTAATTCGTCGATATTATATTGTGTCTAGTTTGAATGGTGTTACATGGTTTGCAAGGAGTGCAGGGATTAGATTATGGTGAAATGTAGTATAGTCTATAAGAACAATCTCTATGCCAAACCTCAAAATGGATAGTACCATATCTTGTTCATAAGACAAATATTCTTTGTATGTTTCCTTTGTGGTGGCTCAAGCCCTTAGTACACATGATGCCTTACAATGAAATGTAACAGTTTGAATATTGAATGATAGTGTTATGTTACCCATGGTTAATGAAATTACTTAAGGTTCTTAGGTCCTATTTGAATCTTCATAGAATTGAGATTCGTTACATAGTCCTTGAAAAAAGACAAAAGACTTAAGTAGTTGATATTAATTTGGTCTTTGTGTGGGAAATTTTATGCCATTAGTATGTTTTGTACAAAAATAATGGATCTTTGGGACTACACCATGGTCAAGGAATGAGGAAAAAGGAACAAGGAATAAGGAACGAGGAATGAGGAACATAGAAAAAGGAAGAAGGAACGAAAATTGTATGAGGACTAGACACCGGCAACAGTGACCTTTGAATGGGGCCAACATTGAAATTTTTTCAAACAGTTTCTGTATGCACTAAAATTTTTCATGGATAGACTATTCGCATGACTTAACGATATGAGATGGTTTCTGGACTCAAATTTGACTGACAGACCCACTTTCTTCCATCATCAATTCATCATGTAAACCATAAACCCTAATTTTCTTTCAAAGTACACAATTTGGATGACGCAAGTTTAAAGTTTTCGTCAGTGTTTCTTCATTTTTCTTTCAAGTTCTACATTAATTTATATATAATTTATATGTGTCATAGTTGTGATGAAAAATCCCTCTTTTTTTTTGATTGCTTAATCAACACCATAAAAATACTAGAGGCGGGCAATAGTGACATGTGAATCAGGCCAACATTGAAATGTTTTCAAACCGTATCTGTATGCACTAAAATTTGACCTGGATAGACTATTCACATGACTTAATGATATGGGATGTTTTCTGGACTCAAAATATGATTGACACACTCACTTTATTCCATCATCAATTCATCATGTAAACCATAAACCCTAATTTCCTTTCAAAGTACACAATTTGGTTGACACAAGTTCTAAGTTTCCGTTAGTATTTCTTCATTTTTCTTTTAGGTTCTACATTAATGTATATAAAATGTATCTGTATCATAGTTGTGATGCAAAATTCCTCTTTTTTGTTGATTGCTTAATCAACACCATAAAAATACTAGAGGCGGGCAACAATGACATGTGAATGGGGCCAACGTTGAAATGTTTTCAAACTGTATCTGTATGCAATAAAATTTGACCTAGATAACTATTCACATGCCTTAACTATATGAGAGGGTTTCTGGACTCAAATTTGGCTGACACACCCATTTTATTCCATCATCAATTCATCATGTAAACCATAAACCCTAATTTTCTTTCAAAGTACATAATTTGGTTGATGCAAGTTTTAAGTTTTCGTCAGTCTTTATTCATTTTCCTTTTAGGTTCTACATTAATGTATATAAATTATATCTGTGTCATAGTTGTGATGAAAAATTTCTCTTTTTTGTTGATTTCTTAATCAACACCATAAAAATACTAGAGGCAGACAACAATGACATCTAAATGGGGCCAACGTGGAAATGTTTTCAAACTGTATCTGTATGCATTGAAATTTGACCTAGATAGACCATTCGAATGCCTTAATGATATCAAAGGGTTTATGGACTCAAATTTGGCTAACACACCCACTTTATTCCATCATAAATTGATCATGTAAACCATAAACCCTAATTTTCTTTCAAAGTACACAATTTGGTTGATCCAAGTTTTAAGTTTTCGTCAGTCTTTCTTTATTTTTCTTTCAAGTTCTACATTAATGTATATACAATGTATCTGTGTCATAGTTTTAATGAAAAATCCCTCTTTTTTGTTGATTTCTTAATCAACACCATAAAAATACTAGAGGCGGGCAACAATGACATGTGAATGGGGTCAACATTGAAATGTTTTCAAACTGTATTTTTATGCATTGAAATTTGACCTGGATAGACTATTCGCATGCCTTAACTATATGGGAGAGATTCTAGACTCAAATTTGACTGAGAAACCCACTTTCTTCCATCATCAATTCATCATGTAAACCATAAACCCTAATTTTCTTTCAAAGTACACAATTTGGTTGACGCAAGTTTTAAGTTTTAGTCATTATTTATTCATTTTTCTTTCAGGTTCTACATTAATGTATATACAATGTATCTGTGTCATAGTTGTGATGAAAAATCTCTCTTTTTCGTTGATTTCTTAATCAAAACCATAAAAATACTAGAGGCGGGCAACAATGACATGTGAATGGGGCCAACGTTGAAATGTTTTCAAACTGTATCTGTATGCATTGAAATTTGACCTGGATAGACTATTCGCGTGCCTTAACGATATGGGAGGTTTTCTGGACTCAAATTTCACTCACACACCCACTTTCTTCCATCATAATATAATCATGGAAATTATAAACCCTATTTCTCATATGTTCTAGTAGATATGTTAATGATTCCAAGTTTCATATTTGTATTTGACTGAAGGTCCAGCTAGCTTGCAAAGTATCAAATTTTAATTTCATGTTGATAAACCAAATATGAAATGAATCCAAGAATCATTTGATATCGTCGCAAGGGAGCCGAATGTAAATAATCTTCCGAGGAATTTGCTATACTATCGATGAAAAAAGTCCGTTGATAGTATAGCTAATTCGTCACAAGAATACTGTTTCTAATTTGATTGGTGTTACATTGTTTGTAAGGAGTGTAGGGATTATATTATGGTGCAATGTAGTGTAGTCTATAAGAACAATCTCTATGCCAAACCTCAAAATGGATAGTACCATATCTTGTTCATAAGACAAATATTCTTTGTATGTTTCCTTTGTGGTGTATTAATCCCTCAGTACACATGATGCCTTACAATGAAATGTAACAATTTGACTATTGAAGAGAGAGAGTTGAAGAAGTGAGAGAGACATTGTAGCAGGGGGGCACACTTCTCAAGAAGATTGAAGGCATGCAAACCAAGACAAGGATACTTCAACATTTAATGTATCTGTACAATATGGATTTTTGGACTGTACAACATTGATTTATAGTTCCTACAATAGTCAAATAGCACAAAAATTGAGGCACCTATTGCACCCCTCTTAGGACTCCTTTTGCTCAAGTGCCTTTCTTATCCCCCCCTCTAGAATTAGTTAGAACACTCATGATGGCCATGTTGAGTTTATGTAACGTTACCTTGGGGGTCCATGTATGGTACTTGTATATTCCCATCCCTCCTATGCCCTACATTCCAACTCCTCATTTAGTATTGATCCTTGTCCAACCGATGGGTACTACCCTTGTATCTTCCACATAGTTCCAGTTGTCCCTGACCAAAGTTGGAAAGGATTTGACAAAGGGGGTAAAGCTAAGAAGACTAGGGGCACTAATAATTCTTGACAATATATGGCCACCCATACCACTACACCTAGAATCATACCCGCATGTGCTTTATGTGACAGGATGGAGATTCATACACTTAATGGTTTATTTAGTTGATTGTGCTAGTTTCTTAGAAATGTATTAGCAATATTAGTCCTCAAGAAGTGGTTTCCCTTCATGTATCCCCCCACATGTTCCAACCTCATTGTTTGATTTCATATATATAGCTGCAATTTTTGTAGTTTGGATGTTGAACCTTTATAGTTATTCATATTCTTGGGTGCCATTGGAACTCCCCTTACCAATGCCAGCACCTTCAATATAAGGGTTAGTCCTATGTATGTTTGTCCCCATCCTCCTCCTTCATGGGTTTCCTTGGAATAGTATGATGAGAGAGTCCTTATTTCTATCATACTTGGTAGTAGATCACATGCTCAGTTCCAAATCATTATCGCACTATTGAGATTCAAATATACTCCAGTGATCCAACCTTAAATGTGATTCCTTAGATTTGATTGGCTTGATTCAACTATTCTTAGAGCCATTGGTATGAGCCTCCATTATAATGGCTCCTTTGAGATCTTTGGAGCCCCTTTCCTATTTAGTGGGGCTTCTCAGGTTGTTTCATGTTCATTGGGGATTCTCAAGTTTATTCCTTCCCCCTCCCCCTTGGGGTAGGGAATCAATTCCTATGTATCCATATTATTTGCAGTCATGATGCTTCTATCTTGGACTTGACCCCATCGTTCTAGGAATTTCTATGTAGGATTGTTCATATCATTATATTATACTTTGGCATGTATTTTTCATCCCCATGTACTATATTGATACCCCATTTTGTCTCATTCACTTGGCTCCCTTATGCCACGCATACCATTGTATCATTTTTATGAGATTTATTAATGAGTATGGATATGCCTACCTTGTCCCTATTGGGATCTTGTACACCTATCACCTTTTGACTTTGTTGTTTATAGGTGGTACTCTATAGTTCATCCGCAGGTGGTCCTCCTTCCTTGGACACTTGTCTCCCTCCTTGGTCCTCTCTGAGCATTGCAAATAAAATTGTGATGTATTTTGGTCATACAATTTCCTCCTAACCTCACACATAATGGGGAAGTATGTTATCACCTAAACACTACTCAATTGTGACATTTCCACAAGTTTTTGTTGAGATATACCATTATCAACATGTTTACTATCCATTTCACCTCACTTCCCACCTCCACTAGACCTCTATAAGTCGCTAGGAAATATCCTAATTTTGACCCATTAAATCTAGTACAAATAATAGCCCTAAAATGTGTGTCATCGTGTGGAAGGTACCCCCAAAAGCTACACTGACCCATCAAAATCACAATTTTGATTGTTCCCAGCCCAAATTTTCTAGAAAGGGAAAGTAGTTATCCATGGAAATTTCTAAACTCTAGTTGATATTCCTAGCCTTGATTTTGTCATATTTAACAACTGTTTTATGACCATGTCAAGGGTGTTTAACCATTATTTTTCCTATAAATAAAGGCCTTAGGTCATTCCATCCATCCATCCATCCATAGTAGGTACATGCAGCCAAAACCACACTAGATATCTTCAGGAATCCTTCCTCTTATAGTGTTTTCTGTGTTTTGATCACTCGACCAAGGAGGGGATATACACACATCAAGGAATTCACGGACCCTCCCAAGAAGGAGGCTTTGGAGCCACATATTACAAAAGTCTTCTCCCTAGGTGATATCTATGATATTTCTATTCATTATGGGGATATTGTTTGCATTATTTCAAGCTATTTGTTCATGCCTATTGTTGTAATTTCTTGGTTTTCTTTCTTGTCACATGAATATACTAGGGTTTGAAGCTTTGTGAAGCATATTTAGGATATGGTTTTCATGTTCTACTTTCATTTTTGTCGGCATATAATTCATAACCATTAGATTAGTGCATTGTGTACACCATTGCTGCAATTTATACCCAACATGTGGTGATTATGCTACTTATTTTGTGAGAGGAGTTGGCTCCATTGGTTACTTATCTAGTCTGAGGACTTTTGCTAGAGGGGTGAGAGAAGGTGGTCTTTATGAGTTACTTGTTGATCTTGTGGCACTTGTAAATTCTAGTGAGAAGATAGATTATCCTTCTATAATTGAGGAGGCATGTGCATATAATTCATGGTATCCAAAACCTATTGTGTAATTAGTTATTAATTCTAAGCTTACAACCGATGTGAGTGTTATACACTATAGGGCCAAGGTTACTAAATTATATTAGATAGAGGGTGTTGACCATGATGTTACTCTTGCATACATATTTTGTCAAAAATATGGAATTGACCTAGTTCATGTTGTTTCAGTTGCCATAGGTTTTGAGGTTCATGAGAGATATTATCATTTTCATATGTTGTTCATCACATTATGTGGGTTGTTACCTATACCATGATATTGGTATTTTAGGATGTATGTGACTTGTGCATATTTATATCTTTATGAATTTGAAAGATGTGATTAACTTGTCTTGGTCGTGTATGGAGATATGATTATCTTTCAGGATGTCTTAAATAGATAATGTTGTGATGTTCGTTGATTTTGGCCCATGATGTTTACTTGAGGGATGATGGAGTTAGGTAGGTGTATTATGACCCAAATTTACGCTCCTTCAAATTCACAAGTGGTTAGCACTCATTGAAGGTTCGAGATGATGTGATAAAATCCTAATCTTACAATAGATCATGACAGGCTCCTATTCCTCTTTCCTGACAGCGGATCTCCTACGATCTGGTACAACAAAGCTTCTATAATCTGGCTAGAACGTGACCACCAGAGAAGACAAAGAATGATTATTGGCAACAATTTTCAAGGTCTATTGGTGGTAACAATAGAGATATGCACCCTCCCTTAAGCTCCGGCAGTCATAATATGTGACAATTTACAAGAAATTCCTTGCAAACAGTGGCAACGATTCAATAATCAAATCTGCAGAGGCGACTTGCTCTCTCGTGCAATTCTGGCGAACATCAAATTCTTCAGTAGCTTAACAGTAACAACGATCCTTCAATGCAGTGTACTCCCTTCAAAAATCTTCAACATCTTGAATATGTGACCTCCTCCACACACAACGAATCAAAGTTTGACAGATGGATTCTCCACGCAGCAGATTGATGGATGACTCCTGGTGAGATAGACAGGTGGCTCCTCCACACGGCAACTCAACAATCACTAACCTGCTCTAATTATTATAAGAGTGTTTGGTCACTTTTCACACAAACCTATTACTAATAAGTGGTAACAACATAAATTTGGGTGTTAATTGGGTTTGGTTTGTTATTGTTATCCTATACACCAAGATTAATGAAAGGGAGAGATATTTAAAAAATGAGATGAAATTTGGTGAATAAAAATATTTATAAAAAAGTTTTTGCAAATACATAAATTCATTCTTTTGGTAAATCAACTAAATTTATATTGATATGCAACTTATATGACAATACATTGATCAAATGTTTTTAGCCTATAATGTTTTCAATCTGCCTTCTAGGTCGCACTAACCATTGTCATTGATCATCTCATACAAAAGGATGTCAATATCAACAAGATAAACATAATCCCTGTTCAAATTTATCTCTAATAACAAGATAAACACCAAATTGTTGCATGAGACACCCTTGTTTGTTGGAAAAGGGATCCCCTTCACCCAGTGATTTGACTCGTAAAGTCTATGGAGGTATGCATACCCTACCCCCTCTAGATTTGTACTTTTGACCTCTTAGGAGAAAACACATGTTATTAACCATTAGACCCACTATAATATATCTATCTATCTATCTATC
>SNQJ01S0038616.1:10789-27030 GCA_010110895.2 Picea sitchensis
TATATAAATTAAAAATAAATAAAAAGTAAAACATAAAATATTATAACAAATATATATGTTGATAATATATTTATAATATATAAATTATATATTATATAATATATAATTTATATATTATAAATATATAAATTAAAAAATAAATAAAAACACAAAACCTAAAACATTATAACAAAACCAACGCCCATATGTTGATCCATATCCCCACATCCCTACATGTCGACCATATGTTGATGCATATCCCCACACCCATACATTGATCCATATCCCCGCAACAATACAGAGGACTGGTCATATCCCTATGATAGCATACCGACCAATGATGGAGAAAGAAGCTGCAGAGAGAGGATAAAGACTAGGGCGTAGACAAACCATGAGAGAGAGGTCACGAACAGAGGAGAAAGAGGGCGCGGAAAGAGGAGAAAGTGGTCGAGCGCCTTAGCCGTAGCAATGAAAGAAGGAAAGGTAGATTTCCATGACCAAAGATGACTCACTCTTTTCATGAGACAAATGTTAACTATTTTTCTTATATACCTAGTTTCTTCCTTCCATTTTCAAGCTTTAAAACCCACGAATCAATACCATAAAGAACCCTTGGGAGAATATTTTTGAAACAATAGAGATGAAGTGTGGCACATAACAAGAGTAAACCTAGTGGATAATTCTTTTGTCCATGTAATGTGTTCATATATTTCAAGTCATTGTCATTTGCTCTAGAACACACCACATACCCTTTGGCTTTGCTGGTGTATGGATCAGGGCCACTAATCAATCTTTGCGACCTGTAAAAATGAGGAAATTCAAACCATGTTGAGAAGAATTGTTTCAAAAGGCATAAGGATCTTTCCAAATCCAGTAATAAGGAAACTCAAGATTCTAGGGACAATGAGGTTTCTATTGTTTCCTATTCAATCTAGTCCTATAAACATGTTAACCCACACTCATAAGAATTTAGTTGTGCAAATAATGGTTTCCTCTAAATAAGATAGCCTGTCAATCTACACTACAGGTGTGGGGAACAATGATCAAACCCTTGCAACTGCATTCCAATAATCTTAAAACTAAACCAAAATAGTCATTGACCTTGAAGGAGGATTGAGTCACATAAGAACAGTGACTTTATCTAGAACTTTCTCTAAGTACACTGCCCTGTTTGGATAGATGCATGTATGTTTTTCTGGGTACATTTCCCTATTAGCCAGATGTTTCTATTGCACATAGCACCATTTGGTGTGACATATCTTTATGAAATATACATGAATAGTATATCTTTATCTTAGAGAATTTTTTGGGCATCTAAAATTCAAAAATGACAAAACAAAAGTGCCACGAGTCAAAATGGTATTACATTCAAAATTCAAAATTCAAATGTTCAAACATATACATAAAAAAAATAAATTATTGGTACTTTCTCATAATTTAGCAATCAATAGTGCCAATACTAGATAATAGACTCATGTACTGATTTTCCATGATATAGATCAACATATATCCTTGGTCAAGACACCTTATTGGTAATCATTTCTCTCAATTTGTGGCTCATGTGTTGGGTTTATAACTGGAAGAAACTCAACAATCTCATTAGTTCAATCATCTTATACACATGTATATAGGATTTTTTTTGAAGTGATCCAATTTTTTATGAATTTCCTTCTACCCTACATTTTCTCGAGTAGCCAAATGACTGCATTATGATTGTAGACCAATATTTTTTCCTTCTTAGATCCTATAATTAATGTATTTTCAATAAAATAATAAAATCATAAATGCCCCAATTCCTCTCATGGGACAAGGCACTACTTACTTGTAGAAATAACCATACAACAAATACTTATATCTCTAGAACATGCCCATTATGAAGCGATTACAAGTCTATTGGATCCTTTCCAAACCACCCACCACACAAAGCCTCCATGATGTAGAACACTCATCACCCACACACTTTAAAAAAAATGAAATCAAGCACAAATAAAGGATACTTATAGGCTGGTGCACCCACACCAAGAGAAAGAAGACCCCTACCCCTACCAACTCAATCCACTCTTGTTGATCTCAAGGTCAACCTTAACACCATGATTATTATGCTATTTGTAAGAACCAAGAGAGGTGACAAAGATAGTCTCCTTGCCTTCCCTAGGTATTGGCACATGTAATGGGGGAAAATGATAACCCTCCCATACCTAAAATTGAAAAATTATATGGATTCTATGAATTATTGTGAATTTTGAAGATGATGCTTAATGTGATGCAACTAATGGAATTTACATTTTACATGAATCACTTCTTATATTGTATTGGAATTGTGTACATGCCCCTGGATTGATACTTATGTTGAGTCACTTGTACCTTACTTTAGACGATGTACCTAGCATGTATATGACTTGGATTGAGCCACATCCATATATGTACGTCCATAGTTGTTATTTTTCACTCAATTACATTGCAGATGGTGTAGTTGTATTTCCTCCTAGTCACCAATTTTATTGTTGCCCCACAATAGTACTAATGTGAAGTATGGAGGGCATGCCTCTTTTCTTTCAAACCCCATAGTCTATACCTTTTCATCCACATTGGTATATAGCTCCACATCAACACTCCACTTCAATTTCCTTTGCACTTAACATAGCCCCTTAATTTTTATGTGATTTATACTATGTGCATCAACCTTCCCCATAGCCTTTACATCATGTCACCCTTTTTCCTTGTCCTTTTTCTTGTAGATGCAAAGTGAAAAATGAAAAGATATGAACTTCCCTTCACTACATTCTTAGTTCTTCATGCATAAAAAATTCTAAGGAAAAATAAGAGGATTTTGGCCAAACTTGCAAAGGATATTTTGTTGAAGGCCTTAAACCCTGTAAAATTGTAGCTTAGAGCATTAAAATTGAATATAAATAAAAAAAACCATTAAAGAGAACCTTCTTTATTATTGGTCCATTTAGGATTGAACCACACATCCCCATTGGGAGTCTTTTGGTCTATAATATTCATCCCCTTCTAGTTCTTCCACCTCTTGAAGCAATGGAAGTTGGATAATGCATAATGTAGGAATGGATGGAGTTGGATGAAAATGTGGGATGTATGTTGCATGGATGTTGTATCAACAAGGTGAAGCCCTCGTGATCCTTATGAGTATTCAAGATGTGTATGGTGGTCTCTATAATCATAAAATTTTACTATGTTAGAAATGATGACATTTGATTCAATGTTGTATAGGTGTACTAAGTGAACTATGACATTTGCATGGTATTTTTAAAATTTGGGTCATTTTGCAGTACTGCACACATAGTAATCTATCAAGAAACTATTTCTTTGCTTAAAACCTCTTTCTCCTTCCCATAGCTAGTTTTCATAGAAGTTGAATTTCTTGCATTTCATTTTCCTCTTGCATGGTTTAAAGAGTCAAGTTAAAACACCATCAGTTTCATGACCACTCCTTTGAGTAACAATAGCCTAAAATCAAGCGCTAATTAAAATTTATCTAGAAACTTTTCTAGGGCTCTTCAAACCCATCTTTGCTTAGGTGTAGAGATTTGGAATATGATTGTGAGGATAGATTTCCAAAGATTCTAAACAAACATAAAGCCTTGAGTTAGGGAGTGAAATCTAGTTGCTCTATCACTAACTTTGGGAAGCCCTTCTAACACAAGGGTCAATCATGAGGTCGTATTGGGGCCCTTCGAGTATTCAACCCTGCTTTTTCAGTCTTGGTGTCGACTGTCGAATATCCCCCCTCTGCTTTGGTATAGTAGGTGGTACCATAGAGGCCATAATCTTTTAGACTTCCTACACAAGGTGACAACACAGGGAAGGTGGTGTTGTACCTGGGATCAACGTTGGCTAGACTCACTCAGACTCCTTGGAGGGTTTCCCACTACTGGGTGAGGTAACTTGCACCAGGGTGTTAGTTCATTAAGTAGGTTGTCAACGTAAATTACCTACCCGCTGAAACTCATCCCCTTCGCGCATCGATTCAACGATGTTGGATTCCATCACCAACTAGCACTTCTTTGTGAGAAGGTTTGTTTGCATGCTTGACTCCTAGATTAATTAGCATGTGTTGTTTTATCTCCTTAGTTGGACTTAGGATTGAGTTTGTGTCTAATGGAAACTATTTCGGGTTAATTCCTCTGTAATGATCCCAAGACATTATGCAAGGATCATCACGGTTTTGGTGTCTTTTTAAAACTTTTTCTGAGTGAGGTATTTCGTCAAACACTTTGTTGGTCTACTTGTTTACTTGTTGAATGGCCTCTTGATTTTGGTCTTAGGGTTTACTGATGTGTTATATATGTGTATTGCAGCTATAAACAAGAATAGACAACAATGGAACATACCTCAACCATTTGCATTATGATAGACAAGCCAAAACATCTCAAATATGCTTTAATTCATAAGGTACAAGAACCTGCTACAATGAAGATGCCGATCTGGAATGCTGAACAGATGGCCTAGAAGATAGACAATAGAGCTGCTACAAAATGCTCCAATAAAAGACTACAATAAGCATCCAAAGGATGGATATACACTGAATACTGAATACAAGTATATCTGGCCATAAGGATGCTAAACCCTCAAACTGGAAGGTGCCACGTCCTACTGCAATGATGAAGCTCCTCAATATTTTGGCCCTGCTGTCAAATATGTCCAATCATCCCAAGAAATATGCCAACTGATAGATTGGGCAACTGTAAGGACAACCTAGGTGTCCAAATCTCCAAATCCACTCTCAAACCCTGTAGATCTGAAACTCCTCCACTGAATGGTGCACCCCCTTGGATGGTTGAAACCCTAATAATTTGGCTTGGATGAATGAGCCCTCCAAACCTTCTGAAACTATCCAAAATGATAGATCAGGGCTTGGTTACCTCCCTAGTGAAGACCCAAGTGAAATGGTGAGTATCTGAGCTAGCAAATGACTGAAATCAATTTCTGAAGTTTTCTCCTCTCCTCCAATTTGTCCCATGCATCTAATAAATCAAATAGCACCTAAAACTCCCCATGAATGGACTAGATCTAATGTCCAAGGCCCTGCAATGAAAACCCAAGTGATAGAATCTCCAAAAGCCCTGCCAATCTCCTACAACAAATCTTTCTCCAAGGATGGTGTGCCCCCCTTGCTAGCAACCCCCAATGGTGTGCCCTCTTTCTCTTCCTATGCCTGTGGTTGTGAAGAACCCCCCTGCACTGATGTAGAACCGAGCTAGAATGGTTTGGGAGATTATTGCATCTCCGAGAACAAGATTGGGACAAGCTAGGTGGAATCTTTCACCACTGAATCGTCCTCTAGGGTTTGTTAAGTCGAAACCCTCAAAACCCCCAAGTGATGGGCTCACTAGATAAAGCCAGATATCAAAAGATAATCATACATGAATGAATGAGAAGAGGCCCTTGCCTTTCCTTTATACCTTTTTCTCTCCTTGTCCCTCGAAAGTGACTTTCATTTAATTAATTAACCTTTTTACCTCTAAAAAAAACCTTATCTCTCCTTGTGGCTTCCCTAGCCAATGAAAGTCACTTCTCACCATCCCATCCTATAGTGTTGCTTCTCCCAATTCCAATGAGCTATTATAATGAGAGGTTCCTCCAAGTAATGTGCCCAAAATGAGCTCTTCAGTGAATTCAATTGACTTATAGCTTGAAATAGTCAAAATCATGGAAATCGTTGGAATGCAACGAAACCAAAGCCAACCTGTGCGGAATGGCTCATAATGATGGAATATGATGAGCAATGCGAGATGGACCCCACAATGCCTCTCAATAACCCCTGTACTCTCTATAACATCCGTCTGGATACTCTGGTCATCATAAACCTCTGCATTGTGATGATGTCCCAAAGTGGGGACATTGCAGTCCTCCATGCTAGAAAGTTGCTTGTCCTCAAGCAATAATCAAATCCCCTCAAATAAAATACCAGGATCCCATGGCCACCTATGGGATACACAGTAGAACCCATCCAAAGATGAACACTCATACACTTTGCCCCTGGGTCCCATATCAAGTCATGAACTGCTAGCCCTTGGGAAGCCCAATCCTAAAATATACCAACTCTGGAAGTCTCCTACATATGACACATGGCCTCATCTTGGAACGAATCCATACTCCAAGTCTCTACCAAGATCCATATGGCCTCCATCAACTGCTCATGCTGATACATGAATGAGGTGCTACTAGACCTCCGTGAGACACCTGCAAGTGCTGTGCTCCCCTCAACATTGAAGCTAAATGGAAAGTTAGAACAACTTTCTCCTACAAGGGTCCACTCGCCCCTGTCAGTCAGTGAAATGCTCAACCCTGCAATCCTTGGGTCCCATGCTAACCTCTGTCGAAGGTCCTCATGATGACACTGCACTACTCTGACCATGACTTTCTACCCCCTGCATACATACTGGACCCTCCTTTCCTATATCCTCAAGCTGAAATACCTATGACCACTGGACCTACTATCCAGAAACTATATCTGTAAAGGCATCTTTGTAGAAGAAGTACCTATCCACCCATATCCATATTTGACCATGATGATCAAGAGTGACAAGATGCCTTGCTCTATCAGACAAATCTCTGCAGGCCCACTCCAGACCAAACCATGGTGGAGTGTGTGTCTCTTGGGCGCAACCTGGGTCATCATGTAGTGAAACATCTAGCTCACCCAATGATCTCCCATATCCCATGGAAAACTTGGAAGTTTATCACTTCCAATATCATCTAACTGCTCCTGTGTGAGACTGATCACTGTCAGAAGCCCTCTGTGCTCATCTGTTATCCTCCTCATGCTACTGCCAATGATAAATGTGTCAGGACAGGCTAATAGAAACATCGACAGATGATTGTAGGACTAGGAGGTGTCACATGTTTTGGTCAATCCCAAGGATTCGACCAGAAGCTCGTCCATTAGTATCCATGATAAGTACTCTCCTGTGGTCACCACCAAATCCCAACCATCTAGTACAAATGGAAGTAACTCCTCCAACTGCTGCTCAACCAATCTCCATTGCTCATCTCCCATGCAGCTACTGGTATGGTGAAGGTGATCTCTCATAACTAGGTGATGTTGCAAAGGAGTGACATCTTCATGCTCCCCTAGGTGTGTCTCCTCCCTGCAAGGCACTATACCCCTTTGAATGCCACCATACATCTCAGCATGACTCTGTGAACTATCCCTCATCACTGTATGCTCCGACATACTCATTTTGTCTCCTACAGAATCATGTTGCATCATAGATCCTGGGCATACTACTAGATCAATCTCTACGTGGAGGTCAACTACTCTCAGAACACAAATGGAAGTGTCCTCCATCAACTAGTGCTCCTCTGCTAGATCACCAACATCCTCTATCAACATGACTTATTGATACATCTCAATGTCCACTAAGACATATGAAGTGGATCTCTAACAAATCTCCTCAAGAGACCCATCTGATCTAGACTCTGATTCTTGAAGGGTTGTCTATGTGCCTCTCAAGAATCCTCAAGTTCTCTCCAACTCCTGAGTGAGTTGGTCCATCTCCTACTCCTACTCCCTTAGAGCCTCATGATACATCTCACCAAATCTCAACAGGTAATCTCTGTCAGCCAACAACTGATGGTAGTCAGTCCTCATCACAAATACTCTCTCCCTGAGAGTATGAAAATCATCCATGGCAATCCCCTCATCTGAACTACCACGTGCCACTGATTCTCTCCAACAATAATCTGCCATCACTGCATGCATGTCATCAATACATCTAGTGGCTACCATGATCATAGCCTCACTAACTCTCAACTTTGCTGCTAAGTGGTGTGACTCATTATCATGGTCATGCTGAGGTGCCATCTTAGGCCCCTCACTGCTAGTGCCAGTCCTACTAGTGTCAACTCTGGAATCCCCCAAAACACCCTCTGCATAAGATGGCGTGCTAAACTTTCCATTGTCTACTATGTTGTTGGGTACTCCTGTATGCCAATGCACCCCATCACTAGATGCTATCTCCTCCTGAATCACACTGTACCCTGTATGAGTAGTTGTATCCTCCTGTGCACTCAACCTACTACTATCATCTACGCTTGGATCCCATATAGTTGTGTCTAGACACATGCTATGGTCATCCTGAATACTAAAGAGTGCATCCTCATCAATGCAAGCCGATCTTGGAAGGAAGTGCTCCATCAACCTGTCAACCTCTACAATCTGCTCATGGAATGGAGTCTCCAATAGTTGTGACTCCATCTCATCTGGCTGACCTGTATGTGTGAGGTCAACTGCCTGTACATCCTGTACCTCCTCTTGGATCTATGGATCTACCTGTCCATGGTGTGAATCCCTCACACTAGGCTCATCCATCATACCTGATGTGCCACTGATCTCCTCATATGACAAGGCTATCATGGGTGTTTGAACAAGTGACAGATGTGTCATGGCTCCCATATGAAGCTCATCATCTCTAGGTGCTAACACATGTGACTCTTCACTAGAGTCACCACTCTGCTAAGATGTAAAGACATCAATGGTATGTGATATGTCTGTTGGTACACTAGTGCTATCATCCTGTCCATCCAAATACCTATCCACTACACAAAGGTCATCACCCTCCTCAAGTCTGCAAGCATCACTAGCTTCTTTGCAAGAGTCATCATCACTATCCTCTAAGGTAGAGTCACTATCACTAGTCTCTGTGCAAGAGTCATTGTCATCATCCGACTGCTTTGAATCCAAATCTATCGCTCCATCCTCACACACCTCATCATCACTGTCATGACATCCCTCAATAATGTGCTCCTGATCCTTACCCCTGCACCTATGATCTGGTTCCCACGACCCCTTACAACTGTGGCATGGTTGCGTGCTCCTAATGGGTGTGTGGTTTCTTTGTTATTCCCACCATCTAGATGCTTTTTTTCTCTTTTTATCTGCTATGATGATCCCGTGTAAAAATATCCTCTTTTCTCCAATCGAGCTTTCTAAAGTCTACATACTGAGGAAAGGTTATGAGAGCCCTATTTTTCTCACTAAGGCTAGAATATGTTATCTCCAAGCATGTCATATCCAAGGCTATCTTATCCATTTCCTTCCAACTATCCATTTATCCCTATGAAATACCCCTTAGGTTTGCAGGATTTAAGCTCTGATACCACTGTAATGATCCCAAGCCATTATGCAAGGATCATCATGGTTTTGGTGTCTTTTTAAAACTTTTTTTGAGTGAGGTATTTCGTCAAACACTTTGTTGGTCTACTTGTTTACTTGTTGAATGGCCTCTTGATTTTGGCCTTAGGGCTTACTGATGTGCTATATATGTGTATTGTAGTTATAAACAAGAATAGAAAACCATGGAACATACCTCAAACATTTGCAATATGATAGACAACCAAAACATCTCAAATATGCTTTAATTCATAAGGTAGAGAACCTGCTACAATGAAGATGTCGATCTGGAATGCTCAACGGATGGCCAAGAAGATAGACAATAGAGGTGCTACAAAATGCTCCAATAAAAGACTACAATAAGCCTCCAAAGGTTGGATATACACTGAAGACTGAATACAAGTTGATCTAGCCGTAAGGATGTTAAACCCTCAAGCTGGAAGGTGTCACGTCTTGCTGCAATGCTAAAGCTCCTCAATATTTTGGCCCTTCTGTCAAATATGTCCAATCACACCAAGAAATATGCCAACTGATAGATCGAACAACTGTAAGGACAACCTAGGTGTCCAAATCTCCAAATCCACTCTCAAACCCTGTAGATCTGAAACTCCTCCACTGAATGGTGCACCCCCCTGGATGGATGAAAACCTAATAATTTGGCCTGGATGAATGAGGCCTCCAAAGCTCTTGAAACTATCAAAAATGATAGATCGGGGCCTGGTTACCTCCCTGGTGAAGTCCCAAGCGAAATGGTTAAGATCTGAGCTAGAAAATGACTGAAACCAATTTCTGAAGGTTGCTCCTCTCCTCCAATTCGTCCCATGCATCTAATAAATCAAATAGCAACTAAAACTCCTCATGAATGGACTAGATCTGATGTCCAAGGCCCTGCAATGAAAACCCAAGTGATAGAATCTACAAAATCCCTGCCAATCTACTACAACGAATCGTTCTCCAAGGATGGTGTGCCCCCTTTGCTAGAAGCCCCCAATGGTGCACCCTCCTTCTCTTCCTATGCCTGTGGCTATGAAGAAACCCCCTCCACTGATGTAGAACCGATCTAGAATGGTGTGGGAGAGTATTGCATCTCCGAGACCAAGCTTGGGACAAAATAGGTGGAATCTTTCACCATCGAATCGTCCTCTAGGGTTTGTTAAGTCAAAACCCTCAAAACCCCCAAGAGATGGGCTCACTAGCTAAAGACAGATATCAAAAGATAATCATACATGAATGAATGAGAAGAGGCCCTTCCCTTTCCTTTATACTTTTTTCTCTCCTTTTCCCTCCAAAGTGACTTTCATTTTATTAATAATTAATTAATTAATTAAATCACTTTAATTAATTAATTAATTAACCTTTTTACCTCTAAAAAACACCTTATCTCTCCTTGTGGCTTCCCTAGCCACTGAAAGTCACTTCTCACCATCCCATCCTGTACTGTTACTTCTCCTGATTCCAATGAGCTATTACACTAAGAGGTTCCTCCAAGTAATGTGCCCAAAATGACCTCTTCGGTGAATTCAATTGACTTATAGCTCAAAATAGTCAAAATCATGGAAATCATCAGAATGCAATGGAGCCAAGGCCAACCTATTCGGAATGGCTCATAATGATGGAATATGATGAGCAATGCGAGCTGGACCCCACAATGCCTCTCAATAACCTCTGTACTCTCTATAACATCCGTCTGGCTACTCTGGTCATCATAAACCTCTACACTGTGATGATGTCCCAAAGTGGGGACATTACATCCTCATTTGATCAATACAAAACATGGATACAATTAAAATAAAAGGTAATAATTAGGTAACAAATAGCTCATACTAACTTACATATTATAATTCTCCAACATTGTTCTTTACACTTAGTGCAACAAACACCAAATGGAATGGTTTACACAAGTTCAATGGAGAATGTTATTGGAACATTCAAAATATTATCATAAACTCACATCTCACATAATTTGTACATGCACCATAGATTCACAATCTTTCATGAAGAGGTCTGGTAGAAATCCCTCCATGCAAAATTGTCCACATCAGAATTGTCCACTACTTCTGAGGGTTTGGCACCCAGGATTGAGGGGTGCTCTAGCTGAAATCCTATCCCAGGAATCCATCGAAGTCGACAGTTCCTCAATCTGAGTCTCAGTTTTTCATTTTATGCCCAGTTGCAATTCACATCCCAAACCATTTCGGGGACTCTTGGGAATTCCTCTTCAGGGCATAAAAGCCTAATAGAGCAGCATTTTTGAGCTCCATGAGATTATGCATGCTTGTTTAGGCATGGACTAGGTGACTTCATTTTCCATCTGCTACCGAGGCATGGTTTTATAAATTGGACCCCTAAATCCAAATGTTGCATTGCTTCTTTCTGAGAAAAGAACTAGTTATCGAAATCGATGAAAAAAACAACTTCTGAGGGGTTGGAACTAGGAGTGAGGGGTGCTCTAGGTAAAATCCTATGCCAAGAATCCAACAAAGATGACGGTTCCTCAATCTGAGACTCATTTTTCATTTTATGCCCAGTTTCAATTCGCATCCCAAACCATTTCGAGGACTCTTGGCCAATTCCCGCTCAAGGCATAAAAGACTAACGGAGCAACATTTTTGAGTTCTGTGAGATGCTTCAATCTTGTTTAGGCATGGAATAGGTGACCAAATTATCCATCTTCTCCTGAGGTATGGTTTCATAAATTGAAACCTTATTCCAAATGCTGCATTGCTTCAAACTGAGCAAAACACTAGTTCTTGAAATCAATGATTAAAGCAACTTCTGAGGCATGGCACTTGTGAGTGAGGGGTTCTCTAAATGAAATCCTATCCCATGAATCCATTAGAGTCAATGGTTCCTCAATCCGAGTCTCAATATTCGTTATATGCCCAGTTGCAAGTCCCATTCCAAACCATTTCGAGGAGTCTTGGCCAATTGCTCCTTAGAACATAAAAACCTAATGGAGAAACATTTTTTACTTTCATGAGATGATGGAAGATTGTTTAGGCATGGACTAGGTGACTATATTTTCCATCCACTCCCAAGGCACGTTTTCATAAATTGGACCCCTTAATCCAACAATGTTTTTTTTCTTCAAACTGAGCAAAACACTAGTTCTCGAAATCAATGAGTAAAGAGACTTCAGAGGCATGGCACCCAGGAGTGAGGGGTTCTCTAGCTGAAATACTATCCCATGAAGCCATTGGATTTGATAGTTTCTCAATCTGAGTCTCGGTTTTCATTTTATGCCTAGTTGCAAGTCGCATCCCAAACCATTTCGGGGACTCTTGGCAATTCCTCCTGGGGGCATAAAATCCTAACAGAGAAGCATTTTTGAGCTCCATGAATTATGCATGCTTGTTTAGGCATGGAATAGGTGACCACATTTTCCATCCACTCCCAAGGCATGGTTTCATAAATTGGACCCCTAAATCCAAATGTTGCATTGCTTCTTACTGAGCAAAGCACTAGTTATCAAAATCGATGAAAAAAACAAATTCTGAGGGGTTGGAACCGGGAGTGAGGGGTGCTCTACCTAAAATAATATGCAAGGAATCTAACAGAGATGACGGTTCCTCAATCCGAGACTTGGTTTTCATTTTATGCCCAGTTGCAAGTCGCATCCCAAACTATTTTGGGGACTCTTGGCCAATTTCCGCTCAGGGCATAAAAGACTAACATAGAAACATTTTTGAGTTCCGTGAGATGCTTCAATCTTGTTTAGGAATGGAATAGGTGACCAAATTATCCATTCTCTCCTGAGGCATGGTTTCGTAAATTGGACCCGTAATCCAAATGCTACATTGCTTCAAACTGAGAAAAACACTAGTTCTCAAAATCAATGATTAAAGAAACTTCTGAGGCATGGAACCCATGAGTGAGGGGTACTCTAGATGAAATCCTATCCCAGGAATCCTCAAAGTCGACGGTTCTTCAATCCGAGTCTCTATATTCATTATATGCCCAGTTGCAAGTCGCATCCTGAACCATTTTGGGGACTCTTGGCCAATTGCTCTTGAGGGCATAAAAACCTAATGGAGCAACATTTTTGAGTTCCATGAGATGTTGCAAGATTGTTTAGGCATTGAATATGTGAATATATTTTCCATCTACTCCCGAGGCACAATTTCATAAATTGGACCCCTTAATCCAACAATGTTTTTTTGCTTCAAACTGAGCAAAACACTAGTTATCAAAATCAATGAGTAAAGAAACTTCCTAGGCATGGAACCTAAGAGTGAGGGGTTTTCTAGCTAAAATACTATCCCAGGAATCCATCGGAGTCGACGGTTCCTCAATCTGAGTCTCGGTTTTCGTTTTATGCCCAGTTGCAAGTCGCATCCCAAACCATTTCGGGGGTTCTTGGTGATTCCTCCTCGGGACATAAAAGCCTAACGGAGCAACATTTTTGAGCTCCATGAAATTCTTCATGCATTTTTAGGCATGGACTAGGTGACCACATTGTCCATCCACTCCCAAAATATGGTTTCTTAAATTGGACCCCTAAATCCAAATGTTGCATTGCTTTTTACTGAGCAAAGCACTAGTTATCGAAATCGATGAAAAAAACAACTTCTGAGGGGTTGGAACTGAGAGTGAGGGGTGATCTAGCTAAAATACTATGCCAAGAATCCAACAGAGATGACGGTTCCTCAATTCGAGACTCGTTTTTCATTTTATGCCCAGTTGCAAGTCGCATCCCAAACCATTTCGGGGACTCTTGGCCAATTCCCGCTCAGGGCATAAAAGACTGACGGAGCAACATTTTTGAGTTCTGTAAGATGCTACAAGCTTGTTTAGGCATCGACTAGGTGAAAAAATCATCGATCCACTCCCAAGGCATGGATTCATAAATTAGACCCTTAATCCAAATGCGGCATTGCTTCAAACTGAACAAAACACTAGTTCTCAAAATCAATGATTAAAGAAACTTCTGAGGCATGTAACCCATGAGTGAGGGGTGATCTAGATGAAATCCTATCCCAGGAATCCATCAAAGTCGACGGTTCCTCAATCTGAGTCTCGATATTCATTATATGCCCAGTTGCCAGTCACATCCCAAACCATTTCGGGGACTCTTAGCCAATTTCTCCTGAGGGCATAAAAACCTAACGTAGAAACATTTTTGAGTTCCCTGAGATGTTGCAAGATTGTTTAGGCATGGACTAGGTGACTATATTTTTCATCCTCTCCCAAGGCACGGTTTCATAAATTGGACCCCTTAATCCAAATGTTGGTTTTCTTCAAATTGAGCAAAACACTAGTTCTTGAAATCAATGAGTAAAGAAAATTTCGAGGCATGGCACCTGGGAGTGAGGGGTGCTCTATCTGAAATCCTATCCTAGGATTCCATCGGATTCAACGGTTCCTTAATTCGAGTCTCGGTTTTTGTTTTATGCCCAGTTGTAAGTCGCATCCCAAACCATTTCGAGGACTCTTGGCAATTCATCCTCGGGGCATAAAAGCCTAACGAAGAAACATTTTTGAGCTCCATGAGATTATTCATGCTTTTTTAGGCATGAACTAAGTGACCACATTTTCCATCCTCTCCCGAGGCATGGTTTCATAAATTGGACCCCTAAATACAAATGTTGCATTTCTTGTTACTGAGAAAAGCACTAGTTATCGAAATCGATGAAAAAAACAACTTCTGAGGGGTCGGAACCAGGAGTGAGGGGTGCTTTAGCTAAAATCCTATGCAAGGAATCCAACAGAGATGATGGTTCCTCAATCAGAGTCTGGGTTTTTGTTTTATGCCCAGTTGTAAATCGCATCCCAAACCATTTCAGGGACTCTTGGCTAATTCCCGCTCAGGGAATAAAAGACTAACAGAGCAACATTTTTGAGTTCTGTGAGATGTTGCAAGCTTGTTTAGGCATGGACTAGGTGACCAAATTATCCATCCTCTCTCGAGGCATGGTTTCGTAAATTGGACCCCTTAATCCAAATGTTGCATTGTTTCAAAATGAGAAAAACACTAGTTGTCGAGATCAATGAGTAAAGGAACTTCTGAGGCATGGCACCCAAGAGTGAGGGGTGTTCTATCTGAAATCCTATCCCAGTAATACATTGGAGTGGATGGTTCCTCAATCCAAGTCTTGATATTTGTTTTATGCCCAGTTGTAAGTCGCATCCCAAACCATTTCGGGGACTCTTGGCCAATTGTTCCTGATGGCATAAAAACTAACTAACTAGATGTCTCTATCAACTAACTACTATATCTTACTACCTTGAAAAAAGACTGCACCAATTTCAACTACACATTGAGTTTAACAACCTCTACTTCCTACATAAAAATGTGGGTTGCACTATTGTTAACGATCGCCATAACCAACTTATTCTTGAACTTGGATTGAACAAAACTAATATTTGTATAGTTCTACTCTTGGCTTGCCTTAGACATATTGCCAACTATAGCACCCAAGATTTGCAACACACCAACTGATGGTTGGATTTCTTACTCCATATCATTGACCCTCATCTTCAATGGACATTTATTATAATAATTCTAACTTGCACAAATCCAACAAACAACAACCTTACTACTATTTTTTTCTTAGATCCATATGATAAATTTATCATGTCCTTAGTGTTATCACATTAATATGTCCTTAATATGTCCAAAATCAAGAGGGATATCACATTAAATTAGGTGGTTGACCACTAATATTGGTAATTTCACCCTAGTCTAATTGTGCATCCAAAACTAAAGATATAATTTTTTTATTTAGAACTTTGAATATGATGATGGAATACTAACTAACAACATGTGCACATGCAACTAAAGGTACAACCAAACAAGTACCTGTCATATATTTCTTCGTCGAGTGAGGAAAGCTTAGGACAAATAGAGGCCGGAAATGTGACTGCATCTAGTATATATGATAAGCAAAAAAGGACCAGAGGTGAAAAAGTTAGAATAAAATTTTGTAGGCGCATGAAATTATTTGTTGCCAAAGTAGGATCATTCTCTTATGATGATGAGAGAATAGGAGACATAGAGGTTCCACTTAGGTATACGCATTTGGTGAAACAATGGGTACCTAAGGAACTACCTCCTATAGATGTTGACTTCGTTGTCAACAATAGGACATATCACATTGCACCATCCTCCCTGCATGGCTTGGGG
>SNQJ01S0038616.1:32475-53048 GCA_010110895.2 Picea sitchensis
ATACCACAATGAATTAAGGGTTCCACTTGTGTTAGTTATGGTAGGTTTTGACTCATTCATTGCTAAATCACAATTTAATTGATTCAACGAAACAACCTTAAAAAGAACATGAATTAGGTTTGATTTCATGATATGTACATGAACATCATAAATTCATATGTCACCTTTAAATATTTCACAAATCCTTATCCAGGTAAATCATATAACTTAACTATGGGATTCTAAAAAGACATATCACTTGGCTTCTGCTACTCACCTACTAGGAAAGTCAAGGTAAAGGAGAAGTCCCCTAACGTACCTTATCTTCTACTAGGTTATCACCAAAACCTTACTAAGAAATAACCACCAAAACATTAACTCACATACCTTCCTTATAGATATCCTAACCTTCCTTAGTTGCTGAAAGTATATATATGGTTCCTTAACCTAATTTATATTCTAATAACCCTTATTGGGTATAATGGAATGGTGTTACCCTATTATAACCTAGTCTAAGTTGCACTTACAAGTAAGCCTCCCTCTTAACACATATATCTCTCTTTTTATCCAACATTATTTTGGCTCATTTAATTATTTTATTAGATGAGGTATCACACAAAAGTATGATGGATATATCCTTCTATTTAAAGCCTTGACATTACCTCCTATGTGTTATCCAAAACTCTATCCAGGACTGTCATAAAACTGTAGAAGTATTCCACTATCAATGGTGATTAAAGTGTTGATGTCTTGCAATGTTTTTATGACACCTTGTTTTCCACATCCCAAAGAAGCCAAAATATGTTAAGGAATTCCTAAGGACCTTGTAATTAGTCCAATCATTGCCTCCTTTCACTATTGTATGAAGGTTTGTTAACCATATTTTGTTGTGGTGTTTGCATGTATTTTGTCTTGGTTGGTTGACCATGATACATTCCTACCCTAACCACCCCAAACAATCTACCCAAACAATGCAACATTTATATTGTTTACTAGTTGAGAGGGTCGATTCATGCGACGATCATGGTTCCAAAGAATTGATCTATATTGTATGATGAGAAACAAATTAATTTCTGAGTGTTGATGAATGAATGATAAGTTTGGTTAATGATATAATTTTTGTGCCTTGACATATAATAATGAAATTTTCTAATTTGGTAGCATTGTATTTCTTTTAAACTTATTACATTGAGCTCATTGCCTTATTCTCTCTTTACAATAGTGACACTTCATGTGTTTCATGGCATATAGTTATTGAATGGATGCAAACTTATATTGGTTATGAACTTGTTACAATGATGATCTATTTCACTGCTATCATAATGACCCAATTTCATGCTTAAATGTTTCATAAGTACTTGTTCATGCTTCACTTCTTGCACATATGAAATTTTCTAAATGATGACTATATTGTGAATGAATATGTACCTTTTACTTAGAAATTTACACCTTGAATATTGTATATTGCTTCATCACTAATTATGAGTAATGGTGCATTGGTGTGTTGTGTTTAATAAAGTAAGTGTTTTCCTTTCAGGAATTCATTGAGCATTTTATTCTCTTACTTTTGTTGAAGCATCAGTTTAGAGAAGTAACCCAAGTCAAAAAAATTCCTTGTCCTCACCTGTCTAGAAATGCAATGATAGGACTTTGCATTAGCCCCCTAGGAAAACCCTCCTTATGTTAGAAACCATGGCCTATAAATGTAGAAGCAAGGGCACTAAGGTGATAGAAGGTATTTAATGGCACCATATTAAAATGTATAACCCATGAGTAAATATAAAAAAAGAATATAAAATCATATATAAGGCCATCAAAGTTTATTTGAACAACAAAGAAATAATTTCTTTGGAAGGTTTGAGTATTTATTTTTCCTCACCTTTTTAGGACAAAGAAGGCTTTGAGGCCACAGAGATGTTAAATATTTAAATCTAAGTTAGAGTATTGTTTTTTGATATAATTTGTGTAATTGTTTTAAGAAGATAGTTAGTTTGAACAGTCGGGTCAGTCAATTGACTCAACCAACCGACCAACAACTTCACTTGGATGACCTCTTTAGTGTGCAATCATAGCACCTTCTATAATTGGCTCAAAAATAAAATTTTAATTTTTTTGATCAAAAAATAAAAGTTTATTTTTTTTAAAATAAATTATTATTGTCGCAAGAGCGACGCCCTATACAAACCTTGTGACGAAATTGCTATACAAATTATGAAAATTATGTAGCAACTATTTTCGCAATTGTGACAATAACAGGGTATATTGCGACGAAGTTGCTATACAATTTTCATAATTTGTATAGCAAGTTCGTCGCAATATTTGTACATGTCGTCGCAATTGCAATGAACCCTTCGTCACAAAATTTTCCATTCGCGACGAACTTGCTATACAAATTACAAAAATTGTATAGAAAATTCGTCGCAATATACCCTATGTCTGTCACGATTGCGACGACCCCTTCTTCACAAACTTTTCCATTACTTTGCCAATATTGTTGAGGGTGCGACGAGCTCTCTTTATGGTCTCTCTTGTGATGATTTCCCTAGTTTGTTGCTATTTCAAAGTTTTATTTACTTAGTCATTCTGGTGACGGTATTTATTTTTTTTCGCAATCGTGACAACTTCCCTATTGTCGTTTCACTTGCAATGATAATCCAGGTTCGTCGCACGTGCCACGTCACATGAAGCGATGTTTGAGAGACTCAATATTCGTCACAATATCCATGACATAACATTGCAAGAGCATTGAAATAGCCATCGCAAAATGACCCAAATTTTCTAGTGAATATTTCCCCCTTAACAGAATAATATTAAACAATTCACTTAAAATTTCCCCTTTTGCACAAATTAAACCCTAATTTAGGAGGATGTCACCCCTTTAGGGGACATTTTGCAAATTTGAGGAGGTTTTTGGTTTTGGAGAAGCATGGAAGGACATATAAAGGCCATGTTTCCAATACCCTCTTCTCCTCAAAATGTCCAAGTGTAAATGAGTGACATCTCACCACCAAGCCTTAGCCCCAAACATGATGACATCATGCTCAAAACTGGAACTTTCTTCCCCTCCTGGGGAATTTTTTTGGCAAGTAGAGGGTGGGATAGGTTGTCAAAGTCATCATCAAGGTTGTCCAAGTCATCTTTCTCTCCTCTAGCATGCGTTCCCTTGGAATCCATCCTGTGGGCTTGTAGCCCTATGGAAGCCCAAGCTAGGCTTGATCTCCCAAAACTGTCCACCAGCTAGGTCTTGCAAACACAAATGAACATGCCCTCCAAGGATATCAAGTAATAACATCATGATAAGTGGATCCAATCAATAAATAAGCCATCTAAGCATGTGCATCAAATATCACTATATCAAAATATTAACAATGAACATCTCAAAGACACTATGTGACTTGCCAAGCTTAAGTATGGGAGGGTTGATGAGGTGTCTTATTAGGTAGATCTTGCCCTATGTCAAGGAGAGCCTCCAACATGTCATTTTATAATACATGTAAGTGTGTGAGGTGGATGGGGTCAATACTCAATGGGAAAGGACTCATGACATACTAGGGGTCGTAGTGCCTCATTCATGGGTGCCTTTGTAGACGGTGTGTGGTACCTTCATCCGCATTGCACTTTTTCCAATCCCATCATTATACTTTAATCTTTATTTATTTATAATTTATTTAATGATAGAATAATGAGAGATTGAAGGTCACTTCCCTAGTGTGGTGACCAGGTGGTGGAAATGTCACCCATAAATACCTAATGGAAATGAGAAGGTTGGCTCATGATGAGACCCCCTTTCTCTTATCCATGCAACTGAGATTCACTACCATGGCATGGTGACCAGATGATGACAATGTCATACCAAAAGATATCCATGGACATGATAGGTCGGCTCATGATGAGACCTCCTAGCTTTCAAGCATTTCCTTATTATTTTATGGGTCCCCTTTATTCAAAGATAAGTGTTTTATTGTTTTCTTGGGTGATCCCTGGGAAAAGCATATGGAAGGTTTAGATATGGCTTTTATATTTTACCCAAGACCAAACCCTCTAGGAATTTATCCCCTTCTTCCCATAAAATGAGGGAGAACCCCTTCTTGGGTCAATGCACCCTAAAATCCCAAGAGATAAGGAAACATAGGGGAATAATGATGGAAAATGGTAAGTATGATCAGGAACAATACAATGTCTCATTAAGGGATTTCCTAGTAGAAAACACATTCCCAAAGAAGACCACTTACTAGGGCACAATGTCAACCACCAAGGTGAAGCAGGGAAAAAACCATAATGTCCAAGCAAATATCATGAAATATAAATAAATCTAATATACAACATAATCAAATGGCTTAGGTATTGAAATAATGCTCACCATAATACTGACTTGTACCTCATGGACAAAGGCCCACTTCCTTCTGGAAGCCAAATAGTGTGGTGGATGCCATCTATAAACCAGTGACCATATGTGGTGGTGAGTGGGTTTTCCATCTGTGCAAAAGGGTACTACTGGTCATGTAGTCTCTCGACACTCCATATCTACAACCTACGGGCCTCAAGACATCATCTCCTTAGTTATCTACAAAATGGGGATAACAATGTTGATGAGGAATTCCAATGTGGTAGCTAGCATGCCACTGTAGTGACACATGTCATCTTTTGATTTACGTGGATTAAATGTGGATCTGGTAGAATGTTAAGACCACTTTGGATAGTGTCATAAAATCCTAGCCATTGGATTAGGATGTTGAGAGATCCTAACCATTGATGTCTCATAGTCTCATAGAAGCCTAGGAGGGGCTATATTCCTTGAGGTACTAGAGTACCAGATCTTGGAAGAATTTCAAGTTTGTAACATTCAAGAAATTATCAATATGTTGGTGCTTAGTAGGGAACAATTTTGGGGAAGGGTTATGACCCCCTCCTTGTTAGTCTGTGAGAAAAAGAAGGAACATGTTGATCATGTCAAAGTGACTCTAGATGTTGTAACTAACACAATGAGAAGTGGATAGGTGTCAACACCTATAAGGATGATCCCCTGTGCTATGTGATGACGTGTATCACCACATCATTCCATGTGTCATGTCATGGATTAGTCCATGTGTCAAGGTGATTTGACATTTAAGGCAATAGCCCATATCGCATCATGAGTGCCACGTGTCAAGACGAGTGGTAGGAACTAACAAGGCCATGTGTCATGCTAGGTGGATGTTTGTGATAGAGTCATGTGTCCTAGGTGCTAGCTCAGTAACCAGACTTTACACTTCGAGTTGTATTGAGTATTGGTTTACCCTCAGGTCAATATAGTAGTACCTCAATGGGTCTGTATCTTGGTATCCTGGTGGGCCAATTCCTTGGAATATCAAACTGAGAGCTTGGATTTGGATGGAGTATTGGTTCACCCGACGGTCAACATACTAGTACCTTGGTGGAATGATACCCTAGTATCCTTATGGGTCGGTGCCTTTCAATATCAGATATTGAGCCATTATAAGTGGTGTTCGAGTTTGGAATGGCTAGGGGCCTGATAAGCCAAGAGTCCTGAAGGGCTCGGTGGAAGGTTACACACTAGTGTCCATGCCAATAGCCACATCCACACTAGAGGGTGAAATGTTCTGAAATGTAACTTTCCACATTGGAGGATGCAAGGTGATGTGGATGCCATGTGGAAGTGTGGTATCATTGGGCAATAAAGGCCTGAAAACTTCAAGAGGGTGTAAGTTTTGATCTAGACCTCAGTTTTGAGAATGGTTATAGTTGTTGGAAATATCTCGATGAGCATAATACAACTATGATATTTATTAAAAGAAAAAAATCGAATAGAAGAAGAGGAGATTTTGACACCCCACCATCCTAAGGGTTAGGGGATTGGGTGTGATACAAAGTGGTTCCAGAGAAGATTTAAAAAACTAGGCTTGGATGGGCCAGAGATTAGTCATAGGAGTGGTATAACAAGGAAAAGATGATCTTGTTAGAAGGAGTTTATCTTTGTTAAAATCTTGTTTATTATCTACACAAGTTCCTTGAGAAGAAGTACTATGGGTGAAATTGTGCCTTGGAATTTTCTCACTGAATTGCAATAGAGGAACTTGTTTTTGCTTGATGGACTAATAAATTATCCTAAAAGAGTGAGAATATGATGTTAAGCATTAATGGATAAATGTGAATGGATGAAATGGAATAATCTTATTAAGGGTTGCTTAAGTTCAAAGAATGAATGAACTAGTGGTTGTAATTTTTCCTGTAAGTATGGCTTGTTCGAACCCTAGAAATTATGATTGTTGTTTAGATAAGACTAATCCTTGCATTTATAATTCCTGATGTTTAGAGAACTGATGGGAAAATTTGTAAGGTTGGTTTACTTGACCTGTAATGAATGAAACATTTTGTTCAAATAACCTAGTTAAGAAAATAAAAGGGAGTTCTTTGAACTAATGATAGTCCCCATAAAAGAGGTGAAATGACATGAACATATGAGCTAGTTTATGAGCTCATGGTTGTACAAAAATGTGTACATGCCTATTGACTTGAGTACATTTTTATGCATGAAAATGCAATATGTGTATAATTTCCCCATTACCATCAACTCAAAAATATGTTTTCTCGTAACATTAAATACATAAGAATGACCTTCATATGGTCAAATATACAGTTCTAAAACAAAGATATGCATAGATTATGTATAATTTCAACAAACACAGTTGAATACATTACATCGAGTAAACAACATGTAAATATACTTATGACACCATGTAATTAACATAAATATACACATTATACATCTAAGTAATTGTTCGCCCTTGGTTATGGATTAGGGAAGAAATTGAAGAAAAAGGAAGAGAAAAGATGAAGTACGAACTGCACGAAAAGCACATTGACTGAGAATGGGTCGAAGTGGTCAAAGAAGTAGAAAATAAGGAGCGAAGTAAGGGAAAATGAGAAATTGAACGACAAGATCGAAGAAGACAGATCAACAAGGAAGATGGATCATGGACAATCAACAAGCGGAAAAATCCACCAATGGATGCTTTGAAGCACCTCACTGGAAAGAAGGAAAGACAGGTTGGCGAAGCCCTGAAAACATGGGTCAAAGTGGACCTATGGTTTTACACCCCTAGGGTTTTGGATTTAGGGTTTTGACACCTGGGCTTCAGCCTAAGGTTGTCTAAGAGTCATTGTAATGTATAAATAAAGACCTAGATGAGAGAAGAGGGGTTCGTTGTTGGCTAGAGTTGTGTTGTGATATCGAGTGATTATTGTTGTGTGAGGGAGAAGTGTCGTGTTTGAGAGCACTTTGGTATTGTAATATATTCAACTGGGTGCAAAGATCAACCCTGCAGCTGGGTGCGCAGGGAGGGGAGAGAAGAAGAGAAAGAGAGAGATATCTGCAAGCTAAGTGCATAGATAGAATTGTATGTTTTCATATAATATTAAGAAACACGGTTCTGTGGACGTAGCCATAGGAAGAGGGTGAACCACGTAAATATTGTTGTCTCCACAGATTGTTGTTGTGTTCTTTGCTTCTTTTATTCTATTGTTGTTTTATTGTATTAGATATGAGACATAGCTTCCGAAGTAGGTTTAAGCTCGATAAAGAATAACTAGATCTCTGTGTGTTGTTGTTTTGGATCCTATTTGCATTTCCTTTGGTTGTAGACACCTATTTCCTGCAACCCCCTATTGCTACTTAGGGTGAGACTGCATCTGCTTTGCAGGTGTTGCCGAAAGGGCCAGTAATTAGGGCTTGTTGGTGTGTTGTTAGAGTTGAACCCTGGTTCTTCCCCTGTTCTAACAAATGGTTCCACTGTCGGGACTAAGATCATATTGAGGGAATGTCAAGGTGGTTTCCATAAAATATAAAGATTCAGAAGTGGATAGAAGAACAAGAAAAGGACTTCGTTGAAGCCCATAACAAGAACCCTAATCTTAGTACAGAGGATTAATTGGGAAGGTATATCTTTACTGATATACACGAGATTTTCTTTGGAGGAATTCATAAAGAGCTATACGAGTGGTTAACTAGATTAATAGATACCCAGTTTCAGATCAGATATAGAGCACCTGTGGTTTGGACATCGACGCTGATCAAGAAGGTAAAGAAAGTTGATAACGCTTTGTCAAGAACAATAGATCACTAGTTTGATAGCACCATTGGAGGGTACATTACCGAGTTTTCTATTGACAGAGTAGAGTCATATAGCCAAGCAGAGAGATATTTCTTTAATCGACCTAGAGGAAAATTTTTACACTTTTTGAAGTTGAGGATCAAGATGCTATTGCATGAGAAGAACATCTTGAAGATACAGTAATTGGCTGGATTGAAAAAATAATGTTCAGAAACTCAGATAGCGACAACAACATAGAGGTGGGACATACATGCAGTGGAAGAACCTTTAGAGAGGTTCCTCTAGTAAACCTATTTGAGCAGAGCCATGAACTACTGGTTCAGGATGAAGGGTTCTACAGTGGAGAAGAAGAAGAGTTATTGAATGAGGAACATTTAGAGTCCGCTAGGGTAGAGGAAGGGAAGACTAACGAACCTCTCCGAGAAGAATCAGAAACTTCAGGAACTACGTTGACTGTCGAAGTAAGTACTATTACTCCTTTTGTTGTTTTAGCAGCATTAAGTAACTAGAGTAGCCAGAGTTATCAGAGCACTATTACCATAAGTTCAGTACATACTCATTTATGAAACCTAGGAAGATCTATGGAGGATGAAATGTGGCTACATATCTTTAGGGGATATGGATCTGAAGATCTTGATCAACACTAGTTTTTATGCGAAGCTCTATGGAGTATTAAGAAAGTTAATGATGAAGGATTTAAGAAAGATCATTTTAGTACTACCTTGAGAGACCACGCACTGAGTTGGTACATGATTTTTTTTAAAGGAGTTACACAGCCTAAACCGCTGAACGAGATCAATACTGTGTTGAGTACAGAATTCAAGAAACCCAAGTCGGAGTCACAATGGATTACAGAACTGAAATAAATCAAGAAAAGAGTAGCCGAACCTGTTAAGGATTTTTATCAGAGGTATAATACCTTGACTGGCTGCTTAATTTTTCAGATCCCATACAATAAGAACAAGGAATGGTTCATTGCTGCCCTCTTTCCACACATTAGAGTTCCCCTTATGAAACAGAAGGTTTCTTCGCAGGCCGAGGCATTGGAGATCTCCATGAAACTAGAATCAACCCCTATGGGAGAATCCACCTCAGGTATGAGTCAAATTTTGATTCAGTTAACTAGCTTATCTTTGTAGGTCGAAGATATGAAGAAAGACAAGGGAAAAGATAAAAGAGAAGACATCTGGTGTATCATATGAAAATCAAAAGGCCATGTCAAGGATCACTGTCCCCTATTTCATGAATAGTTGTCTTCTGGAGCTCTGAGCCCTTTGAAGCAGGTTACTCTACCCTGGTGCGAGGTATGTAGAAATAGACATCACCCTGGTGAATGCTATTACATGAAAAAATATGTTCAGACACATACCAATATTTACTGCATATTCTGTAAGTCTGTGGGGCATGATGAAAAGGTTTGTAGGGCTTGTGACCTATTTCATGAAAGGTCAAGAGATACATACATGATTCAAGGAGAGATGCAGCATGAATGAAATACTACGCAGTTTAATTCCCTAGGAAGAGGAAACTTCAACCCTCACGGTGGATTCATAGGAAGAGAATGAGGAGGATGCATAGGTTGAGGTTGAGGTCAGATCAATTGTTATAACTGTCCACAACTAAAACACTTGGCAAGAGACTTCCATAACCCTTGTACCACTTTCATCTACTGCAACTCATTCGAACATGTCATTGAAGATTGCCCTGTGTTGTTAGCCAAACTTGAGGAGAGACGAGGGGGAAACCAACAAGTACAACTAATCTCAGTAGAACCTCGTGGAGAGGATCCCAGATTCGATGTTATAACTAGAGGAGGCACTATTATAAGAGAAGACAGAGTTACCCAAGGAAATACCACAAAATAATTAAGGGTCAGAACAGATGTAGAGAAGACACAAGTGTTTGATCTAAGGAAAGAAAATAAGACATTTGAAGAGGGAAGAAAATAATTTAGAAGAGATCAGGATTCTTCTCCAAAGACACAACCAGAAGTAAGAGAATGTGGAATGCCTCTGGCATTTGATCAGTCTGCTTCACTCGGAGAAGGAAAATAGGTAACAAATATTATGGAATTCTTATGAACTTGCATCAATTTGATTATGGATGAAAGAGTTGTACAAGAACTACAAAATTTGATCAGACATTATGATATAGGAAGGATAGATCCTTTGCTGAATAAAGAAGTACATCAAGTATCTAGAATAGAATGACAAATAAGGAACTACACCTTAATGCTCA
Source organism: Picea sitchensis (assembly GCA_010110895.2). Lineage (NCBI taxonomy): Eukaryota > Viridiplantae > Streptophyta > Pinopsida > Pinales > Pinaceae > Picea > Picea sitchensis. Next base: position 42,804 of record SNQJ01S0038616.1, read on the forward strand.
GATTGGATATTATGACATAGATTATGTGGTCCTCAAGTTAGGGTCAAAAGTAAATGTTATGATGAAGCAGACCCGGGCACTCATGTGAAAACCTAAGTTGATTTATTCCCCTATCAGGCTCAGGATGGCTAATTAGCAAGCAGTAAGCCCCTTTGGAAGATTGCAGCATGTCCCTATGGACATCGACGGGGTAAGAACATTTTTGTACTTGAAGGTGATTGAGATAGTTGATGATTGTTGTCCTTATCTTGCGTTGTTAGGAATTGATTGGGATTTCGACAATTCCATTGTCGTTGACTTAAAGAAAAGAAGAATAACATTTGAAGGAGATGGCCTTAGGGTCATTGCACCTCTTGATCCTGATGAAGGTCCCAGATACACAAAACCCATCAAATAAGAAGATTGTGCTTATGAATTGTTAGGACTCAGAAATGTCACATTTATATCCTCTTTTCCCTTCACCATTCCTTACATTTCACGGTCCTAATAAACCTTTTATCATACCATTTCCATACATACATTTGGGTTTCACCTTATTATTTTCCACTTTATTCATTTTAGTATTATAAGTGAATTTATGATTAAATATTAGAAAAATGACATATTTTCATTATATATCAAGGTTGGATGAGTTTGATGATGTGTGCAGGCATATTTGAAGATTTTAACAAAGTCAAAATTCACCACCTATCCTCAAATTCGAATTACATCTTTGAAGATTTGAAAGAGATTCGGAGATAATCATTCAAGCATATTCAAAGGAGAAGGTCATGGAGATTTTGATGGCATATCTTATCTAAGATATTTGTGTAGGATTTGAAGGAATAAGTTGAGAGAATAGTGGATCTATAATTATGACACTCATGTATATAAGAGAGTGTTCTCTCTTCATGAGGGTCATCATGTAATTCATAACTTAGTCTTGTAATTAGGAGAAGGGGATTCTTAGCTTTGATTCTTTCATTATTTTTCTTTCATGCTTTGTCATTTGATTCTTGTAATTTAATTTAAGATTGATTTATTTTGTGAGCTTACATATGTGTTTTGTCATTCAACTCTTCACATGTTGTATTGCTTTCCTAGTTAGTCTTTCAAATGCTTTCCTAGATTAATTTCATTTCGACAATTTAGATTAGATTACTTCTACTTCAGTCCTGCATATATAATGCGTCTTCTTTTGCAATCCTACGAACCTCAGATTGACAAATTAAATAGTTGGGCAAGTACTACAACATAATTAAATGAGAAAATTTACGCCTAACATTTTGGTGTCATTGTTGGGGATCGAACTTGGGTCACCTGCATGACAGGTGGGAATACTCACCACTAACTACAATATATATATAAATTGATAGCAAGACAACATGATTACACTAATCCTACAACATATGGAAATTTAAGTTGGCGAAGTTATAGTGCATGTTCATCAGATTCAGAAGAAGCACTAGAGAATTGGTAGAACAAAATGTATGAAGTTTTTGTGTGGAGGTGTGCTAGATTGACCAAGGAAGTTTGTTGGATTGGCATCGAAGTAAGTAATCTTCTCACATTTGATGGTTTAAATCATTTAGAAAATTTATTATTGGAATTTGAAGAAATTATACCAATAGAACATAGGTTGTTGGCATTGGATGAGGCCTTGAAAGAAATGCTAGCAAGATGGTGGGGAACACACAAGAATAACATCACAGACTGGGTGCAATGTCGCACTTTGATGACAGTGTGCTTTTCAGACCAAGTCGATGGGTGTGAAGTTCGATACACAGGTCAGAGCTGTCTGAAGGACCATGTGAGAAGTTGTGAGGAGGCCTGGAGCAGCGTTCCTTAAGAGCAATGGGTGCATAAATTCATTAACACTTTGGACACAATGCCTATTAATTGGTATCTGATGGGTGTTATATATGCACTAAAAACACACTAAAAACCCTCAATTAAATTGTCAACCCAGGGTAAGTAAGCTTAGAGTTGTAGAAAAATATATGCCAAAGGTTGAAGGGTTGGTAGGAGTATAGTATAACTAAGGAAGGTAGCTATATAAGGCTAGTTTACTCAAGAAAAGCTATCTAATGAGCAAACAATACTAGGCAAATTGAAACTATGTAACCTGAGTACTTTTGGGCCAAGGATCGATGGATAGTTCTTTAAGAAAGCAAGTAAAACCCTATGTAAAGCAAACTAATTCAACAGTAAGAAATAAGAAACTCTTTAAGCATAACAATAAGCAAATAACCAAAGAAAACTATTTTAACTTGCCAACCTACATTCAATGAGAAACTATCCTATGAAAGAAAGTAAATAAACAAGTAAGCAAAGACACCTATCTAACCTATTTAAGCAAATAGACAAGCAAGCAAAGATACCTAACTAACCTACTAAAGAAAAAGACAAGTAAGCAAAAACAACTAAATACTGCAAGCAATCATATTAAAACTTCTCATTGAACAACTATCTAGCCTAAGAGGCAAGTGGACTAAATGCTCAATGCAAAACTATTTCGAATGCATGAAAGGAAATCTAAGAGGCAACTAGACTAAATGCTCAATGAAAAACTATTTCTAATGCATGAAAGAAAATCTATTTTATTGAAAGCAAGAAGAACTACCAACTAATGCTAATCTATAATAATACTACTACTATCTAATCTATCAAAGAAAATTCTATCTATCCTACAACAGTAATAAAACTATTTCCTAAGCTATGAAAGTAAGAAACTATTTCTTCTAATCTACAAAAGCAAGAAACTATCTTTAACCTATGACAATTCAAATATAATGTTGGTGGGTGTGTGAATGTTAAATACCCTGCATATTCATATATTAACCATCAACAACATAACGAGATCATCATTATACTTCTACACTACATAAGAAAAAATCATACTTAAACTCGAGCTATTAATCTAAAAAATACAATTGCAATCTAATTCTAGGAAGGAAATTACATCAAATGAAAATTATGCTATATCTACTCTAACAATTCAAACTGCAATAAAGAAATGTCTAAAAACAAAAATTAAAGCATGACATTTAAAAAGTAAACTAACAACTATGTTAATCAACAACTAATTGAACAAGATCTATATAAAAATGAGATAAGTAAGCTATGATTAAAACCTGAAATTGACTCTATCCATCCATCAAATCCTTGTCAAAGAAAGCTCAATTAAAAACTCTGTTCTATTCTAATTAAAACCTTGTTTTAAATTGGATTCTAAAATCATAAATAATAGCACAATCTACTATCTAATTACACATGGGGTTAGTCTAGGTATTTGCAAATTTGTTCCTAATCTACGAGATTAATGCATACTAACACACTCCGTCATTCTAACCTGCAAAAGAGAATCAAAACAATTTAAACTACAACAACAAACTAATTAATAAACTGATAATGCATGTATAGGAAAATAAAGAGACAAATAAATCATAAAATGCATGAACAACACACAAATAATTACCATACTGCTAGTGGGCCCCCCAACAAGTCGTGGTCACTCTCTAAAAGAATACCATGAACTTAGCAGGCCGAATTCACCATAAAAACCCAAAAGCACAGTTCTGGCATAATCTAGCAATGTAAAAACTCAAAACAGAGTAAAAACATATTTGTCCCTATCACACTAATGTATCTGATGCTTAACAATCATCTAACCATCTTAGTGGTATTTATAATCTTTATAGGCTAAGTGGTTGACCACAGGAGGGTCGAACCACTTCTAAATTCGGCAAATTACAATAAATGGTGCCCTAACCGCTAAAGTAGAGTGAGCCAATAATTGCCCTATTGAACAATTGAAACTAAGTTGTCAGGAGCTCAATAGCTGGAGGGGATAAGGATGAAAAAAACCGACGTGCCTGATTTTCCCATCACTGGCCGCCAATGCCATAATTGCCAAGTCACCTTCCATTTTTGTGCAATATGAAGTGCTGGATAGAGTGTCGGATTGAGTGTCGGAATGAGTGCCGGATCAAGTGTTGGAACTACAAACATAGTGCGTTTTTTCCCTATAACACCGGAAAAACATGACTTATCTCTTGGAAGCATAAAACCATGATGAATTATACTCGAAACAATCATTAAACATGAATTATACATACCTTATGTCGATCATACTGTTTTATCATGAAATTCTTCAAAAAGCTCCTTTAAAATATGAAAAACACATATGTACACACGAAAAAATTGTATAATAACCATCATAAAAGTGATCATATCTCGGGCCCAACATTATGCTCACACCTAATATTTTGCAAGTCCCACTACAAACAAAAAGAAATTTCCCTCCATGACTAAACTTGCGAAGGAGGGGGTGGATTGGCTTTAGAAGCTTCTCCCTCTTACCTATGGGTTTTTGACTTAGGATTTTTGTGATGTTTCAATTGCATCCAGGATTTTTGTGATGTTTCAATTGCATCCAGAGACTATTATTGGTGATAGTCATATCATCAACCTAACACTGTAGAAAATTCATCTTGGCTTGTAGGACAACGTTATCATGGCGTAAATGACAACTCAATGTTTCATGCTCTCTAAGTTTTCGCTAGAGGGTTGGGAGTTTTTGGAGGTTGTTGATGACATGTGAGGGATACTTGAGATGTATATTATACCCTCAATCCTTTAAACCATGCAAAAAAGAAAATTTACCTCTGCAAAATTAGTTCCAAAAGTGACTTCCCATAAGCGCAACAATTTTGGCCTCGCGAACTTGTGAAAAATAGGTATCAAAGTGACACCTATAACTACAAGACAGTAAAACCTGTGTAAAAACTGAGAGAGGTTTTTGTTTTTTAATATGTTATTGACAAAATTCTCCCTTTTTTTTCAAAAATTCACTTTCAGTTGTTAGGAAATCATGCCAAGAAAACATGACTAAAACAGGAAAAACAGAGTGTTTTATTTCCAAAAAAACTAGGCCTCTAAGAGAATTGAATATATCCAAAACCATAATCTATATTTAGAAACTGAGAGAGGTTATTGTTTTTTAATATGTCATTGATAAAAAAATATCTTGGTTTTCAAAAATTCACTTCCAATTGTTAGGAAAACACGAAACAAAAATATGGCTAAAACAGGAAAAACATAGTGTTTTATTTTCTGAGAGTATAGGTCTCTAAGATGATAGAATATATCGTAGACCATAAAGTATATTCAAAAACTGAGAGAGGTTATTTTGTTTTGGTATGTTATGAAAACACAGCTTCTATAGGTTTCAAAATTACTATCTCATTGGCTCAGAATCCCAGCTTGAAGTTGGTTACTCAAAACTTGCAGAAGCGTAGCATGCTCTTAGCAGAAGCGCATCATGGTCTTTGAGAGGGATTTTGGAGGCCTTCCTAGAGGATTTTTGGTCTGAAAGTGGTATGGTTGGAAAGATTATAATGACTTCTACACATTGGAACCATCAAGCACTGCAAATGCCTTTTCCAACCCTTTGAAAAACTGACTTGAAGTCAAATTGTCCAAATGTGCATAAAACACTCCTATAGAAATTGTATTTGGGGAATTTATCTCAAATTATAACACCTGTGCATAAAATGAAGGAGGTTTTTATTTATTGGTTTATTATTCACAAAAACCTCTTTCATTTTTTTCAAATTCATCCTCCTTAATTCAGAAACCGATTTTGAAGTAAATCTTTGACCAAGACAATCATTTGAAAATTGATGACAAGGAATGATGACATGACCATAATGAAAATTTATGACCTTGGATGAGTGGAGGGAGTAGTAAGGACACCTAGGCACACTAATGAACATTTTACAACCAAGAGATGCCAGATTTTATTTGATAATTTTATTTTGAAAATATAACAATTTGACCTAATAACCCTATCAATCACATGAAAGAGAAAACTTGATCACGGGTGACTGATAGACTGACAAATACTAAAAAAAGGCTTGGTTTGTACTGGTAGGAATGGTGAATCATGGGAATTGTTATTTACTGTCATCGATTTGTAACAAACAACTGTTCCTCTTTTCATAAGCTTGTAATACAGATGGTAGTAAGTATTTAGCAGTTGTTATTGCTCTATATTTGTCACAAAGAGTAGTTAAGTATAAAAAATGCACATCAAGCTTATAACACGCATAATGATGTCAACAGTATATAATTTAGCATACCAATACAAAAAACTATTGATATAATATCCGAAGACATTGTAAAAAGACAGTATGACAAAATTTTGACAGAAATCCTACTTCCTCTTCTCGTGGGTTTTGTTATACAATTGGGCAATGATTAGAATTTTTTTAGTTTAGGAAACTCCCTCGAGACCAAAGATATGGCACGTCCTCGTGCCATGAATTAGAAATAGGCCTCTTGGTCTTTACTGTTTTTAGAGGGGGGTTAGCAATAGGCTTCTTGGTCTTCTTGCCTGATGAGGCTGCAGGGGTATCAACAAGTTTCTTGGAATTTTGGTCTGGTAAAGGAATAACTTGAGCATGAGGGTTTGGGTGGAGTAACAGTCCCTAGATCAAGAGTCTTATTTATAGTCTTGATTGTAAGATGATGGTTTGCAAATTGGTAAATGAACTCATCCCACACTTTCTCCTATTTTTCCAACTCAGCTAAGATAAGTAGTTTGATAAGGTCATGGTAAAATAGGTTGTTATGGGGATTGGTTACATCCTTACTCACTTGGGAAGACATCTTCTCAAGTCTCTTTAAGAAGTAAAAGGTAAAGCTACAATGGCTTATGGAACTGAAAGTGAGCTAATAATCGAAATTGACAGGCTTTAAAGACAGAATATCTACCTTCACATGTAATCAATCCGGTGATGACTATGAGATGGTTGATTAGCTCCTTTTTTATCCACTCCTTGGAGTATCCCTTAGCTCCAGAGATGTTCTGAAATTTGGTTTCAAAAACCTTGTTATAGCTTGCTCTTGGCAACTGGTGGTGTTTAAATCAACGGTCTCCAACTCTTGGGAGCTTTATGGTTGAGGCAATGATTTCTTAGAGGCCACAAACATAGTGAATAGGAATTGAGGTAGTCTAAGAGTGTTCCATTGTTGTTGATTTTTCCACCATGCTCACTGAATCCACTTGCATATGTAATTTCAAACCTACAACGAACAACCTGTAATAAAAATAAACCAACAAAGTGGTCTGTTAAGGACATATACAACAATTTATAGCAAACAAGAGTTTAGCACCTCAAAATAAAATGACCGCTGTTGTAATAACCTGTATCATGAAAACAATACATGATTTTTTACAAAGATTTACTTCTTCTAGGCAATGTTATCAATTGTCAACTCATGAACCCCTCCCCCACACCTAAGTATGATGACACCTCACAATAAAAAATATAGTAAACCAGTCAGTTCTCCCGATAGCCAAAGATTTACAGTTTGTAAAGTGTAAAGATAAATTTCACAGATTGGTCTAACGAGACGGTTAGAAGATGGCCCCACCTATAGGATAAGAGATACTATATATAGATAAGAAGAGGTAGGCAAGAGAGTTTCAATATAGTCTCAGAGTTAGTTCCCAGTGGCAAGTTTATGGATTTCATTAACCTTAGATTAACCATGCATACTTCATGTCAACTTTGTCTACAAGTAATGACGTACATCAGGACAAGTTTAAATTTATTATTTATTTTTGTCATATTACCATCCTCTCTAGGTAGAATGCCCTGCTGCTAGCAAGCCTATTCAGTACTCTGAAAGGTTTACCTAGTCATAATATAGGCCGGTACCCACTACCAGTAGACCTGTTTAGTATCCCGATGGGTTAGCCTCTTGCACCCTCAGAGACTAGCCCTCCATCTTTTAAGATTTTAGTATAAGATTGCTTTATGCAAGAATATGAGGGGACAACTCTGAAAACAACTTTTTATTTCTTTTTATTGGGACGGTATTTATGTTAGAGGATGAATTTCCGTTATATATATTCCTTAGTGATTGTCCTGATGTAAGGGGTACTTAAGCGGACGTGGCCTATCTAAAGATATTATATAATCAATCTATTTAGTGTGTAGTGAATGGTACCATTGAGAAAGAAAAGAAAGGTATCTCTAGGCTCAACTCACTTTCTTCTTTTGTAAGTTATTGTGATTTTTCCATGACTAACCACTAATCAGACCTCCTTTTTACTCTTTGATAAAGACACTTTACTCACTTACTTAGGTTTCTTGGAAAAATTGTACGAGATACCTCTAGGCTTGATGGTTATGGTATCACTTCCTTGTATAGTGGTGAAGATTTTCAAGAGCAACTACTTTTTAAAATGCCTTAAGAACAAGAAGATGAAAATATTTGCAAAAACATGGCTAACTACAACAATTCATTATTCATTTTATGCTTAGCAGACAACAAGGTTCAAGTGTAACAATGTTTTGAAGAAAAATTCTTCTTTTATATTTCCTTGAAACTGTCTACTCCTGGTGAAATAAATACCTACGGAGATCTCTAAAACTATTTGCAAAAACCACACTCTAAAATATAATAAACTAATGAGATCAATGAGATCAAGCCATAGGAATGTGTATCTCATAGTTCTCTTATTAAAAGAAAATGTAAAATGAGGCTGCATTAGACTTTAAGCTAAACTAACAACATGTAGCTTTTATTTACTATCCTACCCTACCTAAAAAGAAAGGGAAAATCTTTATTCAAGTGTAAGAACTCTTCCAATGTAACCATGTGCAGAGAAATATAAGAAACATACTCATATCCATATATGAAAAAGTTATCGCGGTGATTACCTGGATATGAAGAACAAACCAACCTACTTGTTTTGACATCATAAGGTGTTGAAGAAGAGAATAGTATTGTGGCCTGATGACCTCTTGAAACCAAATTTCAATGTAATCTTGATGTTCATCAACAGTAATTTCTATGCTCTCCTTCATTATGTTATGCAGATCCTCTTCTTCTGGATGATTGATTTATGAAGTACATAAGGGATATGTTGAGATGGATGTTGAGAACTCCTCAATCTCAGGTCTTAGTGATTGTTGTTCACTAGATGTAGTCCATAATTTTTCAGCTTCCTTCTCATTTTGGCAAGGAAAATCATTTTGTAGCTCATAGGACCTTGATTCTTCTAATATTTCAGGAGAGGTCGACAAGTTCTTGGCTATTGTCAAGATGTGTTTTTCCTAAGAAGAAGAGATCCCAGCTCTTGCTAGGATGTGAGAGATTTCTTCCAAACTAATGGTCACCTTCGAATTCATCTTGTCATTTGATAAAACTTGGTTCACACAAAGATTATGTCCACAAAGTTAGAATCTCCTAATGGTGGTAAGAAAACAAAGGTTGTATTGTTTGATTCTATGGAGGGATCGAGTGGTCTTGCCTCATGTCCCACTATTACTTATGCTTCAACTTTTTGGTTTATAGTGCTCTCTGTATTAGTCTCCTTATAGACTATTTTAGCTCTTTGAGTTGAGCTAGCTCATGTTTTTCGATATTGGTCTGCGAATTTTATAAGTGGAATGTCCCTTCCCCCAAAAAGATTAGAAGGAACCTTGGTTGAAAGGTCTGATTTAGATTTAATGCACCTACCTTTTAGATCTCTAAGTCTATTCATGAAAGAAAACAAAAACTACCATTGGGTTAGGGGGAGCCTGCAATAAAAGATGTGCAGGTTCTTACCTCTCATCTTAAAGTTCCCCCACCACCAATCTAATGCTAAGGTCTAGGAATGATCTATTTCCTAACTACTTCTTACCTTGAGACAACTCCCCGACAACGACGCCAAAAATGATGGGTGTTCTATATGCACTAAAAACACATTGAAAACCCTCAATTAAATTGTCAACTCGGGGTAAGTAAACTTAGAGTTGTAGCAAAATATATGCCAAAGGTAGAAGGTTGGTAGGAGTATAGTCTAACTAAGGAAGGTAGCTATCTAAGGCTAATTTACTCAAGCAAAGATATCTAATGAGAAAACCCTACTAGGCAAATTGAAACTATGTAACCTAAGTACTTTTGGGCCAAGGATCGATGTATAGTTCTTTAAGAAAGAAAGTAAAACCCTATGTAAAGAAAACTAATTCAACAGTAAGCAATAAACAACTATTTAAGCATAAAAATAAGCAAATAACCAAAGAAAACTATTTTAACTTGCCAACCTACATTCAATGAGCAACTTGTTGAGCGAAAATATTGTCGTTTAATTCCGTCGTAGTAATTGCCCAACCATTTAATTTGTCAATCCGAGGTTCGTAGGCTTACAAAGCACATGCACTATATATGCAGGATTAGGCACCTAACTTCTAATGAAAATTCAAT
>SNQJ01S0038616.1:53058-79859 GCA_010110895.2 Picea sitchensis
TGCATTGGAAAATAATATGTCAAAAACCCATGTAATCATGAAAATGGTTTATGTAAGGGTGTGGAAAAGCGAAACATGGTTAAAAGTGAAGTGAAAGTGAAGTGAAAATGTTGGTAAAAAGATGACACTTTGGCGACTCAACACAACTATCCTATGAAAGCAAGTAAATAAACAAGTAAGCAAAGACACCTATCTAACATATTAAAGCAAATAGACAAGCAAGCAAAGACACCTAACTAACCTACTAAAGAAAAAGACAAATAAGAAAAAACAACTAAATATTCCAGCCAATCAAATTAAAACTTCTCATTGAACAATTATCTAGCCTAAGAGGCAAGTGGACTAAATTTTCAATGCAAAACTATTTCAAATGCATGAAAGGAAATCTAGGAGGCAACTAGACTAAATGCTCAATGCAAAACTATTTCTAATGCATGAAAGGAAATCTATTTTATTGAAAGCAAGAAGAACTACCAACTAATGCTAATCTATAATAAGCAAACTACTATCTAATCTATCAAAGCAAAGTCTATCTATCCTACAACAGTAATAAAACTATTTCCTAAGCTATGAAATAAAGAAACTATCTCTTCTAATCTACAAAAGCAAGAAACTATCTTTAACCTATGACAATTCAAATATAATGCTGGTGGGTGTGTGAATGTTAAATACCCTGCATATTCATATATTAACCATCAACAACATAACGAGATCATCATTATACTTCTACACTACATAAGCAAAATTCATACTTAACCTCGAGCTATTAATCTAAAAAATACCATTCCAATCTAATTCTAGGAAGGAAATTACATCAAATGAAAACTATGCTATATCTACTCTAACAATTCAAGATGCAATAAAGAAATGACTAAAAACAACAATTAAAGCATGAAATTTAAAAAGTAAACTAACAACTACGTTAATCAACAACTAATTGAACAAGATCTATATAAAAATGAGATAAGCAAGCTATGATTAAAATTTGAAATTGACTCTATCCATCCATCAAATCCTTGTCAAAGAAAGCTCAATTAAAAACTCTGCTTTATTCTAATTAAAACCCTGTTTTAAATTGGATTCTAAAATCATAAATAAAAGCACAATCTACTATCTAATTACACATGGGGTTAGTCTAGGGATTTTCAAATCTGTTCCTAATCTATGATATTAATGCATACTAACACACTCCATCATTGTAACCTATAAAAGAGAATCAAAACAATTTAAACTACAACAACAAACTAATTAATAAACTGATAATGCATGTACAAGAAATAAAGAGACAAAATCATAATATGCATGAACAACACACAAAGAGTTACTAGACTATTGGTGGGCCCCCCATCAAGTCGTTGTCACTCTCTGAAATCACACCATGAACTCAGCAGGTCGAATTCACCATAAAAACCCAAAAACACAGTTCTGGCATAATATGGCAATGTAAAAACTCAAAACAAAGTAAAAACGCATTTGTCCCTATCACACAGATGTATCTGATGCTTAACAATCATCTGACCATGTTAGTGCTATTTATAATGTTTACAGGCTAAGTGGTCGACCACAGGAGGCTCAAACCACTTCTAAATTTAGAAAATTACAATAAAGGATGCCCTAACTACTAAAACATAGTGAGCCAATAATCGCCCTCTTGAACAACTGAAACTAAGTTGTCGGGAGGTCAGTAGCTAGAGGGGATAAGGATGAACAAAACCCACGTGCCCAATTTTCCCATCATTGGCCTCCAATGCCATAACCACCAAGTCGCCTTCCATTTTTGTGCAATATGAAGTGCTGGACAGAGTGCCGGATTGAGTGCTGGAATGAGTGTCGGATCAAGTGTCGAAACTAGAAACGTAGTGCGTTTTTTTCCTGTAACACCAGAAAAACGTGAATTAGCTCTTGGAAGCATAAAAACATGATGAATTATACTCGATACAATCATTAAACATGAATTATACGTACCTTATGTCGATCATACCTTTTTATCATGAAATTCTTCAAAAATCTCCTTTAAAATATGAAAAAGACATATGTACACATGGAAAAAGTGTATAATAACCGTCATAAAAGTGATCATATCTCGGGCCCAATAGTATCTTCAAGCAGAACTGCGCCTCACCACTACAGATTGGTATGGTATGACTAAAAAATTTGTAGCTACATTCTTATTTGAAAGTCAGCACCCCACAGTAGATCAAGATTTACAAGTTGTAGGACAAAAAGTCTTTGAGAAGGCACCTAACCTCCTTGTTGATCAAGAAGAGGATGAATGGACTGCACCTCCTTAGAAATTACAAGGTTGTTATAACATCATTGCTGATGAAGACAATGATCCTTGGAATGTGAACATCACATAAGCAGAAGGACAGAGAGACATAGAAGGTCCAGGAGTCGAGCTACCTTTCATTGGACAACCAATCAAAATCAAGAAAGTTAATATTGGGACAGAGAAAGAACCTAAGCTCATAAACATTGGAGATTATTGGGATGATGGGACTATTGAAAAGATCACAGAACTACTGCATGAATATCAAGGCTTGTTTCCAACCAAGTTTACTGACATGAAGGGCATTAAAGGGCCCATGGGAGAAATGATGATCCCCTTGAAACCAGATGCAAGGCCAGTCAAGCAGAGACGCTACAGATTGAATCCCAAGNTTAGCCCTATGGTGGTTCAAGATAAGAAGACAGGAGAGATCGAAATCTATGTAGACTTGAGGAAGCTGAATGATGCATGTTTACATGATCCATTCCCTACACTGTTTATTGATGAAGTGTTAAATAATATGGGAGGAAAGGAAGTCTACTCCTTCACATATGGCTTTTCAGGTTATCACCAGATTAGGATTGCCAAGGAATATTGCCATAAGACCACATTTGCAATGGAATGGGGGATCCTACTAGTACACAATGATGCCTTTTGGATTGAAGAATGCACCAGCCATATTTTCTAGGGTGGTGGTCGAAGAATTCAAGGAGTTTTTTACATAAATTCTTGGAAGCATATTTTGGTGATTAGACTGTTTTTAGTTTATTGAAAAATCATATTGAATGTTTAAGACTAATGTTGGATAAGTGCAAACAATGTCGGATTGCCCTGAACCTGAAGAAGTGTATCTTATTTTCACCCTTTAGAGTGTTGTTAGGCCATATTGTGTGTAAGCAAGGGTGATTTTAGGGATGTAAATTTATATTAAAATGTAGAAACATGGGCTAATCTTACTATTCATTAATATGAAAAATGTAAAATGTTTGGCGATAGTTTTTAAAAATATTCAAGTTTCTAAGGATTTTATATAGTTTATATAAATTTTTTGTGATTTTTAAGGAAAAATAATTTTAATCTATAGAATTTGGGCAAATCATTTTTAGAAAAAATGGAAATTAGCGAATCTTTTTTTGGGGAAAACCATGGAAAATTAGCCCATTTGCAAAATTTAGCCCCTAAAATCATCTATGTGTGTAAGTAGGGGTTGCTGGTAGATCCTTCCAAGATTTCCATCATTGTTGATCTACCCCCTCCTACTTTGATTAGACAGTTGTGCACTGCACTGGGACATACTAGATACTACAAAAAGTTCATCAAGAGCTATGCACAGAAAACAACACCCATGGAAAGGATTTTAAAGAAAGATTGTTCGTTCCAATGGTCAAAAGAATGTCAGCAAAGCTTCGACGCACTAAAACAAAAAATGGTCACTGTGCCTATTCTGGTTTTCCCAGACTGGAGTAAGGAATTCCATGTGCATGTTAATTCTTCATCTTTTGAATTAGGAGTAGTGTTAGCACAACCAGGAGCAGGAGATATTGACCATCCGTTAGCCTTTGCTAGCTGGAAGCTCTCTACGGTTGAGATAAATTACACTACCACTGAGAGAAAAGGTTTAGCCGTGGTGTATGCATTATAGAATTTTCAACACTACTTATTGGGATGACATTTTAAGATGTTCACTGATCACTCTACGTTGAAATACCTAGCCAACAAGCCAGTGTTGGGGGGAAGAATATGCAAATGGCTACTATTATTCCAGGAATATGATTTTGAGATTATGGTCAAGCCAGGGAGAATGAACAAGGGACCTGACCACTTGTCTAGGTTAGAACATGGAGAGGAACCTACCAGTCTGGATAATACACTACTGGATGCACAATTGCTAGCCATCAGAAAGGTTGATGATCACTTCGCCAAGATAGTCCAATTCTTGTCTACAAGAATGGTACCTCGCAAATATACAATCATTCAAAAGAAATAGCTGGTAGTTCATGTTGTAGATTTTTCACTTATAGCTGGACAACTATATAAGATGGGACCTGATGAGATCTTGAGGAGATGTGCTATGGAGGTAGAAATACCACTGATTCTGGGAAAATCACATGAAGGCATCGTAGGAGGACATTATGTAGGAAAAGAAACAATGGAGAAGGTTCTTAAAGCTGGCCTCTAGTGGCCCACTTTAAACAAAGATGCTAAGCAATACTACAGAGCCTGCGATGTATGACAAAGAGTTGGGAAACCTTCTAGAAGGGATGATATGCCTTTAGCACCTCAGCTAACCTTACAGGAATTTGAGAAATGGGTAATTGATTTTGTGGGCCCTATCAACCCACGAGTGAAGCTCACAGGAGATCGATACATAATTCCTACGACAGAGTATTTGACCAGATGGGTAGAAGAAACAGTAGTTAAGGACTGTAGTGAAACTACAACCGCGCGGTTCATATTTGATGATATCATAACCCGATTTGGTTCCCTTAAGATCCTTATGAGCGATCAAGGTACACATTTTATTAATAAGACTATTGAATCCCTAACCCAGGAATTTTCAGTTCATCATCAAAAGAGCACATCTTACCTCCCACAGGCGAATGGTATAGTCGAAGCTTTCAATAAGATCTTGGAGACAATGCTAACGAAGATTTGCGGTGTGAATAGAGATGATTGGGATTTGAGAGTACCAGCAGTATTATGGGCCTATAGAACCACTTGAAAGAAAATGACAATGCAAACTCCCTTTAAGTTGGTCTATGGTCTAGAAGTAGTCGTACCTATGGAATATTTGGTTCCTAGCTTAAGAATTGCAACATTTATATATATGGATGACACTGGTGTTGTTCAAAACAAGCTTGCATAGTTGGTAGAACTAGAGGAAGACAAATTTATTGTAGGATTCCATCAACAGGTACAAAAGGAACGAGATAAATCTTACCATGACAGACACATCAAGAAGAAAGAATTTAAGGATATCTAGTATTGGTATATGGCAGTAAGTTCATGAAGCATCCAGGGAAGTTCATGACACATTGGCTTGGGCCATATGAGGTTGCCTATGTTACAGAAGGAGGAGATACACAATTGAATACTTTGAATGGAGAATGGAAAGAAGGTTTGGTAAATGGGAACCGGTTGAAATTGTACTATGAAAACCAACTACCTCACAACTCTCCTTAAAAGCATAAGAAGAAAGGTCTAGGTACCAGGTGCAGTTGAAACTGGGTACCAGACACAGAAAAGACAGTATGCACACAATGGGGAGGGATAGAGAATAAAGCACAGGCTGCTCTGCGCAATCTAAAGTCAAAGTAAAATGGAAGGTCCAGTCCTACAGTTACTCAGGACGAGTCACAGGTGAGTGTTGGGGGCCTGTTGGCCCTTGGTTATGGATTAAGGAAGAAATCGAAGAAAAAGGAAGAGAAAATACGAAGTACGAACTACGTGGAAATCACACTGACTGAGAATGGGTCGAAGTGGTCAAAGAAGCAGAAAAGGAGCGAAGTAAGGGAAAACAAATCGTTGAATGAGAATATCGAGGAAGACATATATCAACAAGGAATATGGATCGCGGGCAACTCAGCAAGTGTAAAAAGCCACCAATGTATGCTTTGGAGCACATCGTGGGAAATAAGGAAAGATAGGCTGGAGAAGCTCTGAAACACGGGTCAAAGTGGACCTAGGGTTTTAGACACCTAGGTTTTGGATTTAGGTTTTTTCCACCTAGGCTTTGGCCTAAGGTTATCTGAGAGTCATTGTAATGTATAAATAAATACTTAGATGAGAGAAGAGGGGTTCATTGTTGGCTAGAGTTGTGTTGTGATATCGAGTAATTATTGTTGTGTGAGGGAGAAGTGTTGTGTGTGAGAGAACTCTGATATTGTAAGATCTTTAGCTGGGTGCGAAGATCAACCCTGCAGCTGGGTGCACAGGGAGTAGAGAGAAGAAGAGAAAGAGAGAGAGATCTGCAAGCTAAGTGCGCAGATAGAACTGTATGTTTTCATATAATATCAAGAAACATAGTTCTGTGGACGTAGCCCTAGGGAGAGGGTGAACCACATAAATATTTTTGTCTCTGTGGATTGTTGTTGTGTTCTTTGCTTCTATTATTCTGTTGTTGTGTTATTGTACTAGATCTGAGACATAGCTTGCAAAGTAGGTTTAAGCTCGGTAAAGAATAACTAGATCTTTGTGTGTTCTTGTTTTGGATCCTCTTTGCATTTCCTCTGGTTGTAGACACATGTGTCCTGCAACCTCCTATTGCTACTTCGGGTGAGAATGCATTTTCTTCACAGGTGTTGCTGAAAGGGCCAGTAGTTAGGGCTTGTCCGTGCATTGTTAGAGTTGAACCCTAGGTCTACCCCTGTGCCAACAGTAATACAGATCAGAGGAACACTTATCTGTTTCTACAAAAACACTAGTTGTGTGCAAAACTTAGAATTTCCTCCTAGCCATAGACTCTGCTTCTCATAAATTCTCAGCAATAGGTCACCCCCAAGCCAGGGATAAAATCTACCAAGGAAAAGGAAATCCTATATCAGGATAAGGTCTCTCAAACATCATAAACACTTAGACTAAGGTGCCATCTCCAACCACCATCATAAAACCTCTCAACATTCCTTAAACTTCCCCACTTCCCTTCTGGGTCTTCAACAATAGGCCAGATAGGAAGTCTGAGATCTCTATAGCTACAACGTGGCATCTAGGGAAACAAATCCCATCATTTCCCTCATATGAAGAGATTTCTCATAGGCCTGGCACCCTCTTCTTCAACATGCACACAGGCCTAATAACTTGTTTCCTTATCTTAGACCACCTAGGTTCACTATTTTACTGATCCAGAAATCATTAGACACCACTTATTGCTTTACATATATACATGCAGTATCTAACTTGATCCAGAATAATTTACTAATCATATTGGGGTGGTTTGTAGAATTTTGATGATGTGATTTTTACCCAAAAACTCATAAATTGAATATTATCTTACTTGATGATTGTGATATGACACAAAAGAAAACAAAAGAGCTCAAAATATTTTTGTTTCAACTTTAAGTTCCATTAAATCCAATGAAAACCGCCTTCATCATTTCCAATATCAAAATCATATGTAAAATGACTCGCATATGCCAATTTAATGTATTATCTTAAATTCCATTATTCAAAACAAGAAAATAACTTCATCGTTGAAATCCTTGCGAAATTATGAGAATTTTGACTATAAAGTCGACCAATTTCCAAACTAGCTCAATTTCATGCTCTTTGGCACACAAAAAATTGCATGAAATTCCCATTAATGAAAAATTGAACAAAATGTTTTACAAATGAGCTCAAATCACAAAATATGCCTCATATTCATGATGCTTATGAAAAATCGTGCAAAATTGAGATAAATTACTTGAAATTGTGTTAAGGTACCATTTGGCACACTTTATGGTGCAACATAAAACTTGTCTTGTACTATGCACGTAGTTCAATGTATTTGTACTACCTTGGGAACTATGCCCTATCTTGGACTCCATGCACCTCAATTCCTATGCATAGGGATGTGTCTCCTATGGGCCTTGGGATCCATGCCCAATATATAGGCTTGGTCCTAAAACCACCTCCCAAATTAATTGGCATCTTGATTACTAAACTTGATGATATCTCCGCTAAATATGGGGTGATTGGCCTAGTGGTTAAAACCACCTTCTAATATATCATAGGTTGGGGTTCGATTCCCCTCCATGGAATATATGTTGGTTACATTTTATATAATATATATTTATATATAGTATATAGTAACTATATACTATATATAACATGGAAAACTCTCGCACATATGATTAAGCTCCCCACCATGGATATAGTATGGTCGTGTGGTATGGGTTGAACTAGGGGCTAGGGCTAGTCCTCGACCCCTTTCTCCCCCCAAATGAACTTTATACTAATTCAAATATAATTATTGGCACATGTATATCAAGAACCATCATGTGGTATTTTGGTTGTGGTGATTATGTTAAGACTTCGAGGACTATGGAGGTCATGGGGTCAAACCCTATCGACTCCAAAATTTTTATACAATCATACCAATATTGGCCAATGAGGGGATGACATGTGGCAGCCTCCTATTGGCTCTTCAATGCCACGTGTCATTACATAATTGGACCACTTGGAGTATGGACTTGCCAACTTAGCTACTAACTGGATATGCCAACTAATATGACACATCACATGATGTATGGTCATCTTCCACTTGACACTGCTGACATGATCCTTTGACCTTTGAATTATGTCAGTTTGACCCAAAATTTGATCGCTTATAAATTTTTCATACAAACGTCGTTTGACTTGTTGTTTGTGACATTGGAAATATGACGATGAGCTCTACACAATGATGTCATTTTTGGGATGATTTGATACGGTCAAATTTTGAGAATTTATGGATCCCCTGGGACCTTTGTGAGTGTTTTAGATCCTCCTAGACCTCTATGAGCATTCCTTAGATCCTCCTAGAGCACACCTTCCCACTAATGATCTTTTGAACCTCAAAAAGTATATATATTCAACAAATTAATGATGATAACTCTAACTCACTCTTCCATCTTATCGAAATGTTCATATCCAATAACTTAGTGATGAAGCTCCTTCACTCTTCCATCTTGCTGATTCTTTTGGAGATAAGTATTCATTTTGGGTATTCGATCTTGGGTACTAGATCAATGAACTTTTGTATTCTTCTCTAGAATATAGTTCTGACTCTGGCCTTTGGCAATGTAGATAATATGATATATAGCTCTAGTTTTGGCTCATATATTCTCTGACAAAAAAAATCCTATTCGCTGAATCTCTGCAATACCTATATCTTGTATTTCAACACACATTCCCATCTCCTTCTACTAAAGCTACTCTATCTTGGCCAATATGAAACCAATTCGAATGTTGATATATTCCTTTCCCTTTTGGACGCTCTGTTCTTTTACTATTGATGTATTTGTATAAGTTCCTGAATGAATACTCTGTCCATTATCACTTCTTCCTTGAAAAACAAATTTTCTTGTATTGTTATCATTTGTACTTGGTTACCTCTGTTCAAGGCATACATCTTCATGAACATGACATAGTATTTAAATATTCTTATAACACACACCTTTATGTTCCTCTTATTTATGAAGAGGATTACTTCTCCTTTACCAACTCTAGAAAGTTTTTCATTACTTTGATGGTCTTTCCGCTTCTGATCTACATGTTCTAACTTCCTGCATCCTTCTATTCATTCACTTTAAGTTCTTCATAATCAATAATGTTGTCTTATAAAATTCAATCCATATGTATCCCTTTAGCTGGTTACAAGACAATACATTTATCGATATTGTTGTCTAAAGGCTTTGAAATGTTCATAAAGATATTCCTCTCACTATAGAAAAATATATGTATATAGGTGGCTATCTAGAAATCTCCTTAACGAGATTCCTCTCACTCTAAAACAGAGTGTAAAGTGTAAGGTGGATATCTAGAAATATCTCTAAATATTTCTCTCACTCTTTACATCATATAAGGTGGAAATATATAAACTCTCTTTACGAAATTCTTCTCAATCTTACAAGGTGGAAATATAGAAATTTACAGAGTCTCTCTCGCTCTTATAAATTAAAATGATTAACTTATAAGCCTTATGTTAGACATCATGATATTTACACATATGCATAATATATGTACAAATATACATATTTATGAAATTTTAAGATGGTTTACTGATGGACTCGTTCTCCCTAGTGTATTGGAGGGGTCTTGCAGCTTTCAACTTTTGACAATGCCTCTAACGTCGATGTTGAATCTGACATTGAATATGATGTATAATTT
Organism: Picea sitchensis; assembly: GCA_010110895.2. Taxonomy (NCBI): domain Eukaryota; kingdom Viridiplantae; phylum Streptophyta; class Pinopsida; order Pinales; family Pinaceae; genus Picea; species Picea sitchensis. Next base: position 63,176 of record SNQJ01S0038616.1, read on the forward strand.
TATGTTGAATCTAAGTAACCATTAGACCAAACTCTAGTTCTTCCTAGTAACTTGTATAACCTCTCCTTGCAAATACCAAGAACTATTGTTGTGTTTGGAGTAGCTTCCCTGTAATGCGACTCCATAACCATCATCCTCAAATGATGCAACTGAGAGAAGATTTAACTTTAAGTCTTGAACATACAATATATGGTCTATTCCCAAAAATCCTCCTAACTCGAGCTAGAATCTTACATATCCATACCCTTTTATTGCTTGTCTAGTGTTGATTCTAGATCCCACAAAGTAATATGTCTCAGACTCTGAGAAAGTCAAAAATACTGATCTCATCTCAGTCATGTGGTGAGATGAGCCACTTTCCACAAAGCATTCTTTGATGTCTTCATAAATCACTTTTCCAAGAACAACCATCGGGAAGTATTCTTTTCAATCCTTTCAGTATGACCATTGAATTCATATCAAGTTATTGCTTGTATTCTTACAAGTGTCTTCACATCCTTCAGGTTCTACTTCAAACATAAGTGTGGGTAGAGTGTCTAGTACTCCTCAATATGGTGTCCACTCTTACCACAATAAGAGAAGAGCATCTTGTTCCATGATCCCTTCTTATCATTCTTCATTTTCCTCTGACTTGATAAATGATCTACTTTCTTCTTGGAGGGATTTACTTGAACAGACTATCTTCCCAGATACTTCTCCACATCATGGTTACTAGTTCCACATGAATCACATGGATAACTAGACCATTCACTAGTAGATAAAGTCTACATTCCTTCTCCTGTAACATGCACATATTTCCTTGGAGATGACTTACACATGTTACTCTTCTCTGGAATGGAAGGTAAGGCTAATTGATTATGTAGGTTTTCTTCATTTGAGGTTCTCTTTGCTTCAACTACCCTTGAGCACTCTCCATCTTTATGGTGTTAGATTTCTATATTTCATAGTATCAAATGGTGATTGAATATTTCTCTTTCAGTGATTTTATATTGTAAATAATATTTTATTCTGCAAATGATTTCCAAAAGAGAAAGATAAAAGATAAAAAATAATGAAAATGAAAAGAATGATAAAGAACAAAATTTATTTCAATATACTCTGTTTCTGACTTTGAATGATCTTTATGTTTTCAACTGAAATTAAGTAAAAATAATTCTTAACTGCTCTCTTTACCTAATGGAACTTTTCTCATTTCTTCCCATTCACTTCATCTAAATTTACCAGATCTAAACAGTTTAACTATCTTTCCCTATGAAGCAAATTTATAAAAAGGTGAAACCGATCCTTGTTTTAAAAGACTGGCCCGATAGCCCAATGGTAATTTAAGCATTCAATTAGCCAAATATTTAAGAAAAACAAACAAATCCTAAACTTTCATATCTAGCCTAATATTTTAACTCAAACAAATCTAAATCTTACAGAGAGATCCCTCTCTGAAGCTGGTAGGTCTAGATCCCAGCTTCCAAAGTGGTGTTTCGGTTACCTTTGTCCTTTCTTATACAACCTATAGAAATTACAGTGTTAATAGATGGGACAAAGAATAATACGAAGATTCTTCTTTCTTGATCATATTATTTGAGGGAGATAGTGCAAGAGAGACTATCTCATTCTCTACTTGTCCAAATTTACTGATTGATGGTGCCATCTGTAACTTTCTCTCTAGTTCATGAAAAATACTCATGTGGAAATCCTCATGACATAACAATCTATCTTCCATCCTTTTCTTCTCTTCCTCAACAGCTTGCAACTACATTCTTAAATCATAATTCTCTCTCTGGATTTAACGATTAATGTTCTTTTGGAGTCTCAACTTCATAAGAAATTTACTCATCTTGTTTCTCTGATAAGAGTGTTCAAGATATTCACCAGATAAAATATTGGATATCATCACAACAACAACTTGCAACTCACACCAAAAACTAGCTCTGATACCACTTATCTCAAAGAAGTTGTTCAAACAACTTGCTTTAATACCACTTGATTTGAAAATCCTTGGATACCACTTATTGTTTTACATATATACATGCAGTATCTAACTTGACCAAGAATAATTTATTGAATGTATTGGGGTGGTTTGAAAAGTTATGATGATGTTCTTTTTACCCAAAATCTCCTAAACTAAATATTAGCTTACTTGATGATGGTGATATGACACAACAAAAAATAAAAGAACTCAAATTACATATTTTTGTTTCATCTTTAAGTTCCATTCAATCCAATGAAAACAACGTTCATGATTTCCAATACCAAAATAATATGTAAAATGACTCACATATGCCAATTTAATTTATTCTCTTAAATTCCAACACTCAAAATAAGAAAATAACTTTACGATTGAAATCCTTGCAAAATTCTAAGAATTTTGACTATAAAATCGACCAATTTTCAAACTAGCTCAATTTCACGTTCTTTGGCACACAAAATAATGCATTAAATTCCAATTAATGAAAAATTGAGAAAATAGTTTTAGAAATAACTTCAAACCATAAAACATACCTCATATTCATGATCCTTGTGAAAAATCGTGTAGAATTGATATAAAATGCTTGAAACTATGTCAAGTTACCATTTGGCATGCTTTACGGTACAACACAAAACTTTGGCGTGGACTTTGCACTTACTTCAATGCATTTGTACTACCTCACAAAATTTTCCCTCTTTGGACTCCATGTTCCTCGATATTATGCATATGGATGTGTCTCATGTTGGCCTTGGGATCCATGCCCAATATATAGGCCCGGTCCTAAAACAATCTCTTGAATTAGTTGGAAGCTTGATTACTAAACTTGGTGGTATCTTAAATAAATATGGGGTCATCGGCCTAGTAGTTAAAACCACCCTCTAATATAGCGAAGGTTGGGGCTTGATTCCCCTCCATGGTATATACGTTGGTTACATTTTATATAATATATATTTATATATAGTATATAGTAACTATATACTATATATAACATAAAAAAAACTGCCATGCATATGGTTAAGCTCCCCGCTATGGATATAGTATGGTCATGTGGTATCGGTTGACCCAAGGGCTAAGGCTAGTCCTCGACCCCTTTCTTCCCCCCAAATGAACTTTATACTAATTCAAATATAATTATTGCCACATGTATATCAATAACCATCATGTGGTATGTTGGTTGTTGTGGGTATGTTAATACTTGGAGGAGTATGGAGGTCATGGGGTCGAACCCTATTGAATCCAAAAGTTTTATACAATCATACCAATATTGGCCAATGAGGGGATACCATGTGGAAGCCTCTTATTGGCTCTTAAATTCCACGTGTCATTGTGTAATTGGACCACTTGGAGTATGGTCTTTGCAACTCAACTACTAACTGAATATGCCAACTAATCTGCCACGTTTCCTGTTGTATGGACATGTGCCATGTGTCACTACTTACATCATCCTTTGACCTTGAATTTTTCCTGTTTGACTTGGAATTTGACCTCTTATAACGTTTTCATATGAACTACATTTGACTTGTCGTTTGCGTCATTGGAAAGATGGCGACGAGCTCTACACAATGATGTTGTTTTCAAGATTGTTTGAGATGGTTAAATTTTGAGAATTTATGGACCCCCTGGGACCTCTATGAATGTTCCTTATATTCTCCTGGATCATTTACCACCAGTTGCAAAAGATCCCAAGTACAGATGTGGTGATGGGAGCAAGACACAAATTATAGGAGATGCATGATAGTAAGAATGAGAGAATGCTTAGAAGAATCATGGGAATAATGGGAAAATGTACTAAATCCCTCAAATATATGTGCATGTGCCCTTTATGAAACTTTCCACATAAGGAGCTTACTCACTTGTTCCCCACCTATACTTAATTCCCTCTCTTGGGAACTTAGAATATCATATTATTATAAGACTTAGAAGTTTACGAATAATATTAAATTATTACTTAGGATTAAGCCCCTTGACTTAGCCCCTTTTCCCCCAAACTCTTAGTTCCCTTTCCCTCTCATGGATTCATATACCCCCACACTCTTTAATCTGACTTGGTCTGCAAAATTGATGTATTTTATTAATAAATGAATGATTACAAATTACAATGATATGATCATTGGCCTTTTAGCATGTAGTCTCTCTAGTCTAATAATCACACAAGAGCTATGGCCTATGATATCATGGCTCACCATCTTATAAAACATATACACGTTTAGAATTGGTTTCTTAATGCAACAATCATTTTCTAGTAACCATAATGTTTGGCATATGGAGCATTATGCATTTATTTTAATACAATATTGCTAAGTTCTCCGGAACTGGGAACATTTATATTTTTGTGCATAATAAATCCATCCTCTTTAATATCATACCCTTTGAATTTTTGTTGTACATTCTCTTTCTATAAACGTTTTTTTACCTGTACGTAATGCTCGTTTATAACAAAATTTTTTATTATTTTTTGCTTTAAATCAGAATGATGCATGCTAATGGATGTTGCATGAATGAGATTTACTCTTCTACTAAGTGAATCAACAACTTTGTTTTCGTTTCCTTTGATATGCTTGATGTCAAAGTCATTTTCACTTTAAAATTCCAACCATCATGTCATCCCGAAATTCAAAGTTGGTTTCTCAAAAGGATATTTCAGACCACTGTGGTATGTTCTTAATTCAATTTTATTCCCCATAAATAATTTTTCCACATCTTCAATGATTGAATTATGGAAACAAGCTCTGAAAAATTGTGGAATAATTTTTCTCATGTTCTTTAAGATTTTTGGATTCATAGCTAATGCCATGTCAATTTTGAGTGAGGAATCCACCTAGTCCTTCTTTGCATGGATCTGTACATACCAAACAAATTTCATTTGGGTCAACAATCTTTAAAATAGGTGCACTAGTAAGCAATTCCTTTAGTAAATTAAAAAAAAATCACACTCTATTGTCCATTCAAATTTATTTCCATTCTTTTGTAAACAAGTGATGGGGTGAGTAATTTTAGAGAATCCTTCTATAAATATCTTGTAGTATGTATCTAACCCAATAAAAGATATGACTTCTGAAACATTCTTGGGTGATTTCCATCCTCTAATGGCTTCAATCTTATTTAGATCCATTATTGTGCCTTCTTATAAAATAATGTGCCCTAAATAATGGATATGTTCTTGGTAAAAAGAGAACTTACTAAGCTTGGAATAACATTGATGCCCCCTTAACACTTGTGATACCAACCTCAAGTGTTTCTCATGTTATTCTTATGATTTAGAATACATAAGTATGTCATCCAGAAACAAAATTAAAAAATTATCCAAATAATTTCTGAATATGACATTCATTAACCACATAAAGACATTTGATATGTTTGTCAATCCAAATGGCACCACTACAAATTCATAATGTCTATACCTAGTTATAAAGGTTTTCTTATTGATTTATTCTTCCTTGATTCTTACGTGGTGGTATCCTGATCTCAAGTCTATCTTTTAAAATATCCTTTCTCCTCTTAGCTTATCAAAGAGGTCATCAATTATGGGAAAAGGGTATTTGTTCTTCACAGTGGATTTATCCAATTATATGAATTCAATAGATAGCCTCAACACTCCATCCTTCTTTTTCACAAAGAGTAACGGTGCTCCCTAAGGTGAAACACTTGGGTGTATGTACACTTTCTTCATGAATTCCTTCAAGTGAATTTTTAATTCTTTTAATTCTGGTCTAGTCATTTTGTAAGGTGTCTTTGATACTAGGGAAGCTATTGGTACTAAATCAATAGAAAATTATATGTCCCTCTTTGGTGGTAATCTTGGTAATTCTTGGAATATATCTTCAAACTCTTGCAATACCAAAAAACCTTCAGGGCTTGGCCCTTTTTTATTTTATGGCTCCTCTACATGAGATGCATATAATTGACAACCCTTCCTAAACCATCTCTTCATTTGTAAGGCTGAAATATCTCTTATAAAAATGGGTCCTGGAATTCCTTTCACAGTGCTTTGTTTTACTTATTCATCAAGACATGTAAATGTGTTGTTATGACAATCTAGGACAACATGATGCTTGTCTAGGAAATCCATTCCAATTAGGATATAATAAGTTCCTAATAGAATGATATTTCTATCTACATAAGTACTCACTCCATTTAGATTTATTGGACAACCTTGTTGAGATCAATTCCCTCTTTAAAACTTTCCCTCCCATTTTCTGTTTTCCCAATTTCTTTTGTTCATTTCTTTTCCCTCTTTTATACTTACCTAAATTCCCCTTTTCTTTTCTTCCTTATATTCTCCCTTTCTAGTTAGTATACTTAATCATTTTTCAAAAAATGACGGGTTCGCAAGTTGGCAGACTTGTGGATCCTCATCTCCATCCATACTCGCATACCATGAGTTTGACTGACTACTGTATTTTCCTATACTTAATTGTTTTTACAGTCGCGGGCTCACGAGTTCAAGATACCATTTTCCAAGTTTCGTGATAGCCATTTTGCACCCAAAGTTCCATGATCTACATTATGACCATCGGACTTATCATGGGTATCGAGATCCTAAGTTTTTCATTTCTCTTGTATCCAAGTCTGATTGACTGCTCACAATACTTAGCCATTTTTCTATCAATGGCCACCGCGGGTTTGCAGGTTCACAAAAGTTCCCAAATACTATTTACTCTTGTCCATCCCAACCACCTTCGTTCTTTTCCCAATACACATTTACTATGGTTTAATTATAATAACTCATCATGCAGGTTCTATAAAGGTCTTCATTAATAAACGAAGGGCTCGAGGAGATTTCTCATAAAAAACATTAAAACATGATTTTCAGAAGATTATATTATCTCTCTCAAGTGCTCATTTCAAATATTATCTAGATTAAAAGAACGCTCTTATCAACTTATGGCATCAACAACTAGACAACAATTTTGCAGATATACTTTGAATATTTTTAGATGTGAGGACCAAACCATTCAATGGTCTAGCATGTATTCCTACTATTCCTCCCCTTCTTCTCAGAAGGAAGTAATCTAGACATCCAGAATTTCTCGTGCAAGCTGTGTTCCTAAGGTTTTTGACTGCAAGGAACTGGTTTCTTTGTGCACTGGGAAATATATACCAAGTCAATGGATTATTCAACTTAAATACCATTCTCCCATCTCTCTTTTACCCCAAGTGTTCCGTAAGATGTTGAAACTCCCTAAACCAACACTTACTTTCAAAGGAGAGGATTGCAGGAATTTCCTAAAAAAGAATGACAACGACCTGAACATATTTCTTGAGTTTTTGGAGAATCCCATGACCATCCCTGGAAATATTACCAGGTTGCAGGTCATCTCGTTCAAAAACCCTTTTTAGTAAATTTCTTGGTTATTCACCAGGGTGACAAGACAAGAAAATACAACCAACATTTCCCGTATGATTATTTATATCTTATATTTTTCTGTCAAGGAGAAAGCCATTTTTTATTGGGTAAAACTGATTTCCATTGAAATCTCTTCCCAATTGTCAGGATACAAAAAATTATAAGAAATTCTTTATGGCCTCTTATTTGGTGTCTGCGATAGCATATTGTTGCCAATTTCCAAAATTGTCTATCTGTAGGTAGGTAAACTGTGAATTTTACCCAGTTACCTTCTGGTACCAAGCATTGTGGAGACACAAAGATTCTTTGCATTTCTATGAATTTTTCAATGATTTTGTCTTGGTTTTTAAAGGGTTGTCATTTGAAAAGTTCTCTGGTATTATTGAATATGATGAGGATGACATAGACAATTGGATAGTGGACTACTCTGTGAAAAATTAGGACATTGAAGAAGCATTACATGGAATTTCCATTGATCTCAAGGACTTGGAGGGTGAGTTGTTCAACATCAAAATCCAACATGAAATCAATGTGGCACCAATGAAAATTTATATCGAAGAATGGTTCAAGAAAGCTATCAATAAACTAACCAATGAGGGGCAAGAAACAGTTGAGATGGTTCATGTAACCGTCAATGAGAATGATAAAAGAACATCAACAAGCAAGTGAAAACACAAGATACCATCATAGTAAGTTTATGTTGTTCACATCCTTCTTTTTCTTTATCAATTCCTTCATCTAGTTATTCCACCTTTCACTAGAAAGGTTTAACCGAAGATTGATAACTCATCTTTTCTTCTTATCGAGTCTTTCTGTTCTTCTACCACCCACCATATTTCTTCTAAGATATTATTTCTTGTATTTATTTTCTTTATGCTTCATGGGAGCCCCAATACCAACCTTTAAGACAAACACATTTTAAATTTCAAATAATATGTAACAAACTATATATTTCTTAGAAATTCCATGAGAGCTACTTTGGGAACTATATCAACTGTACTTTGTAACCCTATTTTTAGAATATAAATTATTTGAGGTTGATCTATATTTATCTTTATTTGAGCTTCCCATGTGTCCAATCTGTTAAATTTCTCTTATGCATGCATATCATCTTCTTTTTATTTTTCATGTGAACAAAAATCCTTATTTTAAACTATGATGGATGTGAGGAAATTTGGCTTATTCGCTTTAAATGTGTGAAGTGTGTGGTTCCTAGTCCTTTCTTAGGAACTTTATTTAAAAAAAAAAAAAAAAACATTTTCCTTTTATCTTTTATTTCTTTGATTACCATGACAAACTTATGCAAAGTCCCATATTCTGAATATTTAGAATCCTAATAAAACCTTAAATTAAAGAGGAGTACCACCTCTATAAGAATGCAGGAGGATTTACGTCCTTGTGAGGTTTCCGTTTCAGTTATGATGGATTCAAGAGTCAATATTTTTGGAAACCATACTGGGGAATGAATTGAAATTTGGAACTTGGTTTATCATTTTTGAAAAATATATGACTTTTCCCTAGGCTGACCAACCCCACTTGAAAATTGGATTGAATGACCAACGAAGCATCCTACATCAATTATACAACTTAGTAGCTGAGACCCGTGAAGATTTTGAAAGGTCTTGGAAAACCTTGGTCCATGAAGATGAAAGAGAAATCCTTCGAAGAAAAAGGAGAGAAGAGCGACAAGACCAAATAAATTAAAGGCTAGCTAGAGAAGCACAAGGACACGATTGAGATTGAAGCTAGATTATTACAAGGGACCCATTACCAAAAGTAAAAGAAAGAAAATTTGTATTCTCTGAAGTGAAAAGCATATCCCTAGAATCTCTCCATATATGGAAGAAAGAAATGAACAACCCCAAGACAAGCATCATGAAGAGAGATAAGGAGGTGGAATAGATGCTGCAATAAATCAAGGAAACCTAGGATTTGAAAATTGAAGGATGGTAAGAGATTCCCCTCTAAATCTTATAGATGAGCAACATGATCTCCCTGTTCTCCCTAAGGGCACCCTGAAGGAATTTTCTGGAGACGGAGCAATGGATTTAAAACAACATCTGCACTTATTTCTTGAAGTTTTTTATTTTCACCATGTTGAGTATGGCGATCTCATGGTAAGGTTGTTTCTACAAACCTTATGAGGGAGAGTGTATGAATGGTATAAAAAATTATCCAGTAGATCAATTCGCTCATTTAATGACCTTGAAGCTATTTTCTTGACTATGTTCGCCCCTCCAATTGCTTATCATACCCTTCTCACCAATTCCACCTAGATTGGTTTGAGGAAGAATGAAAGAATACGAGATTTTAATCTCAGGTTCAATAAAACCTTGAGTAATATTCCAAAAGATAAAAGACCAAATGACCCTGTCATTATTGGTTTTTATAAGAATGCAATGCCCCCGAATGTGAAATATGCTATTAGAAATTCTCAAATGGATACTTTGGAGGAGGCAATGACTAAAGCCACGAAGATGGAATAAATTATGACTGAAAAGGGTGTCAATCCTAACATTACATTGGGAAAAGTACAAAGGCAGCTGGGAGGATTAAGTATTGAAAACCAAGGAGCCTCCAGTTCAAGAAAGAATGAATAATTCAAGCCATGACCGGCTCAAAAACAAACAATGGGAGGAGGATTTTTCAAGGGAACCATACCTTATGTAAAGGTTGACCCTATGGCAGCACAAGAAACTAAGAAAATAATTGAAATTGCACAGATAAATAGAACTACCAAGAAAATGCAGAATGAGATAACTAGATTAGGAAGGGGAGATAATTATGTGGCAAATCCAAGAATTCCAATCCCAGAGAAAAGAAGGAATCCTCCCCAAGAAAACAGAGTGAGGTTTGAAAACATGGATAATCCACAAATAATAAGGGTTCCCAAGAAGCCTACTCCCAATGCAGATGTTCTGGATGATGTATATGTTGAGACAATAGTTGAGTAAGAGAATTACTACTCACTTGATGAAAGTTATGAAATAGTGCAGATGGATGGATGCGAGATGTCCATGTATATATTTGAAGAGGGTGACAACAATCCCAACTCGCAAGAAAACATCGCCTGGACAAGAGTATTTGTAAATAGACCAAAAAATAAAGGCAATTTTGATAAGGATAACCAAAAAAAAAAAAGAAAAAGAAAAAACAAATGAGAAAAGAGAAAATGAGAAATTGACAGATAGCATTGGAGGTAAAGGCAACACATAAAGTCAAACTCCACTCAATTGGCATATAATGTCATAGAGTACTTAAGTAAATTAAGGATAACCCTTCCATTTACAAAAGTGGTGAAGATTCCCCAACAAAGGGAAAACATTTTGAAATTGTTGGACGATCCATCTGAAAGAGTAGAAGTTGTTATTTCTAGCCCACAACAAAGCCATAACCAATCAACTGCCAAGATGAGAGGTAAAATTCCTCCCTTTTACATTTCAATTGAAAATCATGATGTTGCACTACATAATTGTTTAGTTGACATGACCGCGACAAATAATATCATGCCACTAGAGGTCATGGAGGCATTGGGCATGAGTTTCACCAAGTATTATGAAACTGGTGAAAGCATATATGCAATCTATTCTAGAAAAGTTCTATCTTATGGAGAGATAAAGAACTTTTATGCTTGGATCACAGTATCCCCCCATATCATTACATGTTTCAATATTATTGTTGTAGAGCTTCCTCCAGCATATGGAGTTGTGCTGGGAAGATATTGGACGTCAATGATCAGGGGATATATCATGAACGATGGAAGTTGCATGATGCTGCAAGGCAAGGAATGAACAATGATTAAGGTCCCCCATGAACCCAAAAAACCCTTCTCTTTCAAGAAGAAGGATAACAAATTAATGGAATATTATATAGATGTCAGGATTGGAAACTATGCTATCCTAGATGTGGACAATAATGAAATCCTAGAGAAAGTGCAAGACACTAAGAATCAAGAATGTTTGTTCAAAGGCTATTGGAAGATGTCATTCGATGGAGCTTGATCAAACTCCGAGAGTGGAGTTGGAATTGTTCTTATGAGTCAAAGTAAGATTGTCCATCCACATGCTATTATATTGTAGTTTGCATGCACTAATAATGAGGTAGAATATGAATCCTTGATTCAAAGGATGATCCTTGCACAAGAAAGGAAAATATAACATCTAATTGTGACTGGCGACTCCGAGTTGGTTATTAATCAAGTCACCCAGAAGTATACAATCAAGAAGGAAAGACTCAAGTTATACTTCAAAAGAGTTAATAAATTGATGGAATATTTTAGTTCCTTCAACATTTCTTTCATTCCAAGGGACAAGAATTATAAGGCAGATTCATTGGCCTTAGTAGCCTCATTATCAAACCCAAACGATATCTAAAGAAAAACGCCTTTTCAAGTAGAAAGAACATTCCGGCTTTTTGTGCCCAATAATATTGAATATTTACAAGTGTTTGGGAATGATAAACAACTGGAAAAGTTTTTGTTGAACAATGATGATGATGAAGATGATCACATCTTTAATGTCCCTAAATATTGTATACAATCTGAGTCTCTTTTCATGAAAGATGATCATGCCAAGAATATCCTTAAAGAAGTTTCAATCTGAAAAATGCAAGAGACTGGGAAATTCAATATTGGAATTAACAGTTCCCCAAAATATGTCAACTTTGGAGTTGATTTCACCACTAAGTAAGTCGATCAATATGTTGCACTTTTTAAAGAATACATTGATTTGTTTGCATGGACCTATGATGATTTGAAATCTTATGATAAAAAGATATTTCAACACATCATTCCTCTGAGGGAAGAAACAAATCTTGTAAAGCAAAAGATAAGGATGATGAATCCTAAACTAAAAACTCTAGTAAATATTGAATTGGATAAATTAAATAAGGATAGAATAATTTATCCCATTATACATTCTGATGCAGGAGCATCGCCAACATCAAGTGAGCCAGCGCGGAAGCAAAAGACAGCTGGACAAGCCAGCGCAAATTTTGAAATTTCCTTGAAGTTGATGCGCAATATTAAATGAAGTCATTAAGAAGAAGTGCAGTTGTATAATGTAAATGGACCTTGAGTGATTGCTCTCATCCTTAGTAGATAGAAGGCATTTATAGGAGTTAATGTAAGTAGGTAGAATTGAATATTAGTTTAGACAGTTTTAGAAGGAGTGGAGGGAAAATGGATATAGACACCCTCATTGTGTATTGTAACATTATTAAAGCATGAACAGAGAAGAGAGCATAGGGAGAGAAGAAGAGAGCTGTGTAGCAGACTCCATGTACAGAAGTTCTAAATTTATATAAAGAAAGTTCTGATTTAGACTCATGATGTTCACATATTCTCTGTGTATGCATCTTTGAATGTTATGTTCATGAATGGTTTATTCTTTCTATCATGCAGTTGCTTTTATGTTATGTATGAATGATTTCTTGTTGAATGTTTGAAATCTGAGAGAAGAAGAGTAAGGAGAATGAGTTTCAATTGTTTCTCTATCTGAGCGAGATTCCTGCAAGGAGTGCAGTTGAATTGTCTGCAAGGAGTGCGTCGACAAGGAGTTCAGAGGATTGTCTCTGAAAGCTCAGGAGAGGGTAGCTTTTGTTGTCATTTCCTCAGGGTGCATCTAGACTCAAGAGCAATGGAAGGAGTGCGTAGGCCGAGGAAATTCTTAGACTTGCGTATATAAGCGAAGCTAGTGAGAGGCCGTTGTTGCAGAGCGTGCACAAGGTCGAAGAGCGTTTAACACTTTAGGTGTTTGGAAATTGCTGCAAGGAGTGTGTGCAAGGATCCTCTTTGAGGCTCAAAGTTGTGAGAAGCTCAGGAGGAGTAAAGCCTTTGAAAGCATTTAGGGCATCGAAAGTTTGTAGTGCAAGCGGATAAGTCCAGGGAAGAGTCCCTGGTTTCCTTTGTAGAAATCATCAAAGGGAAGAGATCGATGGTCAGGAATCTGTGGAGAGGATTAGCGAAATCCCGCCAGCTGTTAGATCTGCCAGAGAAGCGAGGAGGTTACGGTAGCATGTGGAATTCACTCACAGGAGTGGACCATCGGATCTTCACATAGATACCCATCAGCTGTTGGATTGACCGGGAGTTGCACGAAGTTTAAGCTCCGTGAATGAGAGGAGGAAAGTTCTGACCCGAGGCGTGGCCATCAGGATTTTGACATTCATGAAATTGGGAGTCACGAGGATGAGTGATCTGGAATTTTCATAGTGAAAATCCTAGAATCAATCAGGGCTGTCCATCTTGAGGGGACGCGTGGTGATAATCGGCGCCCATCGGTATTTCGGCGACTGGGGTTTTAAGTTGACAAAGAAATTGTGTCATTAGGGCATCGAAAGTCTCAAAATCCTGAGGTTGAATCAGGGCCGTCCATCTTGAGGGGATGTGTGGTGAAGATCAAATATCTTGGGAAAAGTCTCAAAAGGGAAGACTCCATCGGAGTTTTGGAACTCGGCAAATCGAAAGTTCTGTGAGCAAGAGATCGAGAAAATCCATGTTGGAAACCCCATAAACGATCGGAGTCATCCATCAGCTGGGACACGTGGGCAAGATCAAAAGCCCATCGACATTTCAGATATTAAGAGGATAAGAGCCCGAGACCTGTTGAGCCTTGAAACAATGAAAGGATCACAACCGTAGGATATCAGGGTGGACACGTGTCGTGTGATCATCTAAATTGGGGATTTGATCATCGGGACTCACATAAGTGAGTGGTTTGGATTTGCAGTTGATGAAACTCGAGGGTCAACCTGAACCGTCCATCTACTTGAGACGCGTGTCATAAATCCGAAGAAAGTCAGGGATCGACATTTCGTGAGTCCTGGAAACAAGGAGGACTTGCAATTCAGAATCGTGAAGTTCGATTTTCTGAAAAGAGGAGAGCTCCATGTGGGACCCTAATGATGTCATCTCAGCATAACGAGGCATCGGGAATTTCCACGGTGAAAACCCCAAAGTGGCGAGGACCATCCATCCTTGAGGACGCGTGGCAGAGATCGAAGATTTCAGGAAATTTCCCGAAAGGAAAAGTCATCAATCGAAAAATCGAGAATCCGAAAATCGAGGATTCCATGGACAAGAGGTTTAATACATTTTGACATTCAAAACCTCGAATCCTGATAAGAGGTATGACTGCGGTCATATAAGAGGAGGTCGCATGGACTAGGGGCATAGCTAGGAGGGGCTAAAGCACAAAGGGAGCGCATCGGGATATCAGAGATCGAGAATTTGAGGAAGCAAGGGTTTGCGACATCGGGGATTGGAAAACCCCGAAACCCGATTCCTACTTTTCTGTTGCGAACGGAGAAGGGATCGGGCCTAAAGGCTATAAGGTGCCGAAAAAAAAGACCTGTGGGTCAAATTTAAATAAAGATTCCAAGGGAGAATCGAAGGAGCCACTCCTGTTCGAGGGTAAATGTTGAACGATCCTTAAAGACCGGGAGGTTAGTGCAGAGGCCTTTTGCAGAGGCAAGGGGTGCGGCTGCGTCTGAGTGGTATCAGAGCCCATAAAATTCATCATGCCACCTAGAAGAAGAGATAGACAATCACCCAATCTCGAAGAGGAGAGGGAAATGCTGAGAAGAAGAGGTAGGCAGATGACTGATCCAACTATGGAGAGAGAGAAGCGTGATCTACGATCCAGACTCGAAGACATGGAGACAACACAAAGATGCACAGTCAGTGCTGGGGATCTAAGTGATTCCGAAAGTGAAATAGAGGTTGAACATGAAGAAGAAGTTGCAGTCGAAGATGCATCAAACAAAAATTTGATCAGAGCTATTGCAAGGATGGGTGCAAGAGTGAAAATGGACATTCCAGTTTATGAGGGAAACTTGGATGCAGAGGAGCTTCTAGACTGGATTAGAGCTCTAGACACATATTTTGACTATGAATATGTCGAGGAAGACAAGAAGGTCAAGCATGCTGTCACAAGATTGAAAGGACATGCAACATTGTGGTGGGATGAACTACAAGATGAAAGACGCTGCAAGGGCAAGCAGAAAATCAAGAGCTGGGACAGAATGATTGCAAAGATGTAGGAAAAATTCATCCCCAGGGACTATCAAATTACTCTGTTCAGGAGGATGAAAAACCTGAGACAGAAGTTGATGACAGTGAAGGAATACACTGAGGAATTCTACAAACTGAACATCAGAGCAGGTCATCGGGAGAGCGATGATGAAAAAGTTTCCAGATACATGAATGGCCTGAGGTATGATATCCAAGATGAGATGAGCATGGTAACCATATGAACGGTGGAAGATTCTTATCAGATGGCTCTGAAAGCATAAGAGAAGCTGAGCCGAAAGTAAGGTCAGAGAGGCTGAGGCAGAAGTCAAGCCAGGGGAAAATCAGTTGTCCAAGATAAAAATCAAAAGCCCAAGGAAGACTGGAAGAAACCTCAGACTCGAACAGAGAGGGGTGGAAGTTCACAGTGAGGACAACATACTGAGTAGAGAGGAGGGTATTTTGATAATAACACTTTTCCTCGTACTAGAGGTAGAGGAAGAGGAAGAGGTGGAGTGATAAAATGATTCACATGTGGAAAGAATGGGCACAAGTCTTATGAGTGTCCTAATAAAAAGACAGAGGGTGGAGAGAATCACATCGCTGAATCACAGGGGCGAAATGTTGAGGCGGAGGATGCTGAAGGTGGAAGATCACTAATGATGTGAAAGGTTCTTTTGACACCAGAAAAAGAAGTGGAGAGTTTAGTCTAGAGAAACAGACTTTTTCGGACTGCTTGCAAAACTAGGGACAGGGTATGCAAGGTCATTGTGGATACTGGAAGCACATATAATCTCGTTTCAACTGAGATGGTAGAAAAGATGGAGCTAGAGACGATTGAACATCCAAGTCCATATAAAGTTTCATGGCTACAAAAGAGACATCAGGTAAATGTCACTAAACAATGTTTGGTTGAATTTAAGATAGGAGGATATAATGATAAGATACTCTGTGATGTTATTCCTATGGATGTTTGTCATTTATTGCTAGGTAGACCATGGCAATATGACATAAATGTGATTCACGATGGAAAGATGAACACATACACCCTAGAAAAGAATGGGAGAACTCATATGTTGCTTCCAATCAAAGATAAGGAAGTGAAACCGGAAGTAAGCAACACTGTACTTCTCATGAGTGGGAAGAAACTTCTTACAGAGGTTAAGAAGAAGGAGGAACCGCAATTCATTGTGGTCAGGAAACCGAGGATTGTTTTGACCAACACAAAAGTGGATGATTTACTAGAAGAAGTTCAGGAACTGCTGGAAGAGTTCGATGATATAGTAGTGGACGAATTACCTCATTCGTTGCCACCGATTAGAAGTCTGAGTCATTATATTGATCTCATACCAGGAGCTAGTTTACC
>SNQJ01S0038616.1:79909-97330 GCA_010110895.2 Picea sitchensis
ATCAGGTACAGATTTCCATTGTCGAGGATGGATGATCTGATGGATTGCTTGAGTGGAGCAAAGTATTTTTCAAAGACTGATTTGAAAAGCGGTTATCATCAAATCCGCATGAGAGAAGGTGATGAATGGAAGACATCATTCAAGACTAACGAAGGGTTGTATGAATGGCTTGTTATTCTGTTTGGCTTAACAAATGCACCAAGTACCTTCATGAGGTTGATGAACGAAGTCCTGAAGGAGTTCATCGAAAAATTTGTCATTGTGTATTTAGATGACATACTGGTTTTCAGTAAAATAGTAGTAGAACATTTGAAACACTTGGCTATTGTGATGAAGAGATTACAGCAAGATAAACTACTCATAAACATGAAGAAATCCTCATTCATGAAGACCGAGCTCATTTACTTGGGGTTTGTTATTTCTGCAAACAAATTGAGGATGGATCCAGATAAGGTAGAAGTAATCAAGAATTGGCCATCATCGAAGAATATCTTTGAGGTGAGAAGCTTTCACGGGTTAGCTAGTTTCTACTGGAAGTTCATCAGGAATTTTAGTGGAATTAGTGCAGCAATGATGGATACAGTGAATAAAAGACATAAATATTTTCATTGGACCGAAGAAGCTGAGAAGAGTTTTAATCTATTGAAGAGGAAAATTACGGAACAACCAATTATGGTGTTGCCTGATTTTCAAAAGACATTTCAAGTGAAATGCGATGCAAGTGGATTCACAATAGGGGCAGTCTTGAGTCAAGAAGACAGGACAATAACATACTTCAGTGAGAAGCTGAATGAAGTGAAAGTGAAATACTCCACTTATGATAAGGATTTTTATGCTATTATACAGGCATTAAAGAAATGGAGGCATTACTTGATTCCCAAAGAGTTTGTCTTATATAGTGACAATCATGCACTGCAGTTTGTGACTCAATAGGAAAACTTGAATCAGAGACATGTAAAATGGGTTGAGTATATGCAAAATTTCACTTTTGTAATTAAACATATTTCTGGTACTGCTAACAAAGTTGCTGATGCTTTGAGCAGGATGTGTTTGTTGTTGCAGGAGTTCAAGGTCAAAACATTGGGTTTTGATGATCTCAGGGACATGTACCGAGATGATTCAGATCTTAAGGAGGTGTATGAAGCAGATGAGAATCCAGTTCTCAGAGACAGAAGCCAATGGATAGAATACATGATCCAAGAGGGATTACTATTTAAAGGTAATCAACTTTGTATTCCAAAATGCTCCATGACGGAGAATCTGCTGAAGGAGAAACATAGTGGAGGATTGGCCAGACATTTCGGTCATGAAAAAACATTTGCAAAGCTGAATATGTCATATTTTTGGCTAGGAATGCGAGCATATGTCAAGAGATTCGTGGACAGATGTAGAATTTTCCAGCATTCGAAGGGAAGAAGGCAGAATGCAGGGTTTTATCAACCATTGCCCATACCTGAGAGGCAGTGGGATGCAATCAACATGGATTTTATATTGGGTTTTCCAAGAATGCAAAGAGGTTTTGATTCAATCTTTGTGGTGGTAGAGTTTGCTTATAATGACTTAGTAAACAGGAGCATAGGGAAAAGTCCATTTCAGGTTGTCTATGCCATGCATCCGAGAAAATTTTTTGAATTAAGGGATTCAGAACAGAATGCGACTAGGAGTGCTAGTGCAGAAGATTTCATAGAAGTCATGAAAGAACTTCACAATCAAGTGAAGGAGCGATTGCAGGATTCAAATCAGGAGTATAAGCGTAGAGCAAATCAACACAGAAGACAACTTTAGTTTGAGGTTGGTGACTTGATTCTGGCACATTTGAGAAAGGAAGGTTCCCGAGAGGAACATATAATAAACTAAAGATGAAGAAAATCGGACCATGTAGGGTCTTGAAGAGATTTGGGGCAAATGCTTATGAGATTGAATTACCCGATGGGATCGGAATTTCTTCGATATTCAATGTCTCAGATTTGTACCCATACAAAGTTGAGGAAGCGGGAACAAGTGATGAACAATCATAGGTTCAGTGGCAAAAGAAGATGCCAGTTGCAGAGAAGCCACAAATGGAAAGAATACTAGACAAAAGAATTAGCAAAAAGACCAGAAGGAAAGAATACTTTGAATATTTGGTCAAGTGGAAGGGCCATCTAGTTGAAGATGTCAGTTGGGAGAATGAAGCAGAGATTCAGAAGAATGGACAGACCGTGCGAGAGCTCATGGACAGGAGCCCATGAAAATTTTCAAGCGAGGGAGTATGATGCAGGAGCATCGCCAACATCAAGTGAGCCAGCGCAGAAGCAAAAGACAGCTGGACAAGCCAGCGCAAATTTTGAAATTTTCTTGAAGTTGATGCGTAATCTTAAATGAAGTCATTAAGAAGAAGCGCAGTTGTATAATGTAAATGGACCTTGAGCGATTTCTCTCATCCTTAGTAGATAGAAGGCATTTATAGGAGTTAATGTAGGTAGAATTGAACATTAGATTAAACAATTTTAGAAGGAGTGGAGGGAAAACGGATATAGACACCCTCATTGTGTATTGTAACATTATTGAAGCATGAACAAAGAAGAGAGCATAGGGAGAGAAGAAGAGAGCTGTGTAGCAGATTCCATGTACAGAAGTTCTGAATTTATATAAAGAAAGTTGTGATTCAAACTCATGGTGTTCACATATTCTCTATGTGTGCATCTCTGAATGTTATGTTCATGAATGGTTTATTCTTTCTATCATGTAGTTTATTTTATGTTATGTATGAATGATTTCTTGTTGAATGTTTGAAATCTAAGAGAAGAAGAGTAAGGAGAATGAGTTTCAATTGTTTCTCTATCTGAGCGAGATTCCTATAAGGAGTGCAGTTGAATTGTCTGCAAGGAGTGCGTCGACAAGGAGTTCAGAGGATTGTCTCTGAAAGCTCAGGAGAGGTAGCTTTTGTTCTCATTTCCTTAGAGTACATCTAGACTCAGGATCCGTGCAAGGCATGCGTAGGCCGAGGAAAGTATCAAAGTTGTGTATATGAGCGAAGCTAGTGAGAGGCCGTTGCTGCAGAGTGTGCGCAAGGTCAAAGAGCGTTTAACACTTTAGGTGTTTGGAAATTGCCACAAGGAGTGCGTGCAAGGATCCTCTTTGAGGCTCGAAGTTGTGAGAATCTCAGGAGGAGTAAAGCCTTTGAAATCATTTAGGGCATCGGAAGTTTGTAGCGCAAGCGGATAAGTCCAGGGAAGAGTCCCTGGTTTCCTTCGTAGAAATCATCAAAGGGAAGAGATCGATGGTCAGGAATCTATGGAGAGGATTAGCGAAATCCCACCATCCATCAGATCTGCCAGAGAAGCGAGGAGGTTACAGTAGCATGTGGAATTCACTCACAGGATATTGTGGACCGTCAGATCTTCACATAGATACCTGTCAACCGTTGGATTGACCAGGATTTGCACGAAGTTTAAGCTACGTGAACGAGAAGAGGAAAGTTTCGACCCGAGTCATGGCCATCAGGATTTTTTCATTCGAGAAATCAGGAGTCACGAGGTTGAGTGATTAGGAATTTTCATAGTGAAAATCCTGGAATCAATCAGGGCCGTCCATCTTGAGGGGACGCGTGGCGATAATCGGCACCCGTCGGTATTTCAGCGACTGGGGTTTTAAGTTGACAAAGAAATTGTGTCATCAGGGCATCGAAAGTCTCAAAATCCCAAGGTTGAATCAGGGTTGTCCATCTTGAGAGGACGCGTGGCAAAGATCGAAGATCTTGGGAAAAGTCCCGAAAGGGAACACTCCATCGAAGTTTCGGGACTTGGCCAATCGGAAGTTCTGTGAGCAAGAGATCGGGAAAATCCATGTTGGAAACCCCGTAAACGATCGGAGCCATCCATCAACTGGGACACGTGGGTGAGATCGGAAGCCCATCGACATTTCGGAGATTAAGAGGATAAGAGCCCGAGACCTGTTGAGCCCCGAAACAATGAAAGGATCACAATCGTAGGATCTTAGGGTGGACACGTGTCGTGTGATCATCTAAATCGGGGATTCTGTCATCAGGACTCACATAAGTGAGTGGTTTGGCTTTGCAGTTGACGAAACCCGAGGGTCAACCTGAACCATCCATCTACTTGAGACGCGTGTCAGAAATCTGAATAAAGTCGGGGATCGACATTTCGTGAGTGCTGGAAACAAGGAGGACTTGCAATTCGGAATCGCGAAGTCTGATTTTCCGAAAAGAGGAGAGCTCCATGTGGGACCCTGCTGACGTCATCTCAACATAACGAGGCATCAGGAATTTCCATGGTGAAAACCTCGAAGTGGTGAGGACCGTCCATCCTTGAGGATGCGTGGCAGATATCAAAGCTTTCGAGAAATTTCCCGGAAGGAAAAGTCATCAATCGGAAAATTGAGAATCGGGAAATCAGGGATTCCGTGGACAAGAGGTTTAATACATTTCGACATTCAAAACCCCGAATCCCGATAAGAGGTATGAGTTCAGTCATATAAGAGGAGGTTGCGTGGACTAGGGGCATAGCCAGGAGCGGCTAAAGAACAAAGGGAGCGCATCGGGATATCGGAGATCGAAAATTCAAGGAAGCAAGGGTTTCCAACATCAGGGATTGGAAAACCCTGAAACCCGATTCCTACTTTTCTGTTGCGAACGGAGAATGGATCGGGCCTAAAGGCTATAAGGTGCTGAAAAAAAAGACCTGTGAGTCAAATTTAAATAAAGATTCTAGGGGAGAATCGAAGGAGCCACTCTGGCTCGAGGGTAAACATTGAACAATACTTAAATACCAGGAGGTCAGCACAGAGGCCTTTTTCCGAGGCAAGGGGTGCGGCTGCGCCACATTCCAACTAGCTTTCAAATCTCGTGGTTGTAAGAAAAAAGATTGGGGAAATCTGGATGTGTGTCAACATTAGAGATCTTAACAACAAGCATAAAGGACAACTTTCCTTTACCTAATATGGATTTTCTTCTCCATAAAGTCACTATATCATCCTGCATCTCCATGTTGGATGGTTTTTATGGATATAATCAAGTCTTGGTGTCTGAGGAAGACAGGGAAAAGACGGCATTCATAACACCTTGGGAGACATATGCATATGCTATAATTCCCTTTGGTTTGAATAATTCTAGAGCCACGTTCCATAGGGCCATGGATCATGCATTTAGTGGGTTGATAGGAAAATTTATGGCAGACTATCAATATGACTTGATAGTGCACTCAAAAACAAGGAGTGATCATATCCATCATTTGAGAAAAGTTTTTGAAAGATGTAGATTATATGGTGTCTCTAAATTCGAAGAAATGGTTATTCGTTGTAACTCAAGGAAAGCTATTGGGTCATATTGTGTGCAAGGAAGGGATTTATATAGATTTAGAAAGATTTAAATAAATAAATGAGCTCAACCCCTCGACATCCAATAAAGGAGTTCAATCTTTTTTCGAAAAAATCAATTTTGTGCGAAGGTTTGTTCCAGACTATGCCAATATTGTAAAGCCGATCAATTTGTTGCTGAAAAAGGATAAGAGGTTTGAATGGAAGACAAAGACTCAACAAGCCTTCAATAATATCGAAGGATGAATCACCACGGCTCTAGTCCTCATTATTCCATATTTTCAAAGGGATTTCATCATCTATTCATTTGCTACAGAGACAATTGTTGCATCTATGCTTACTCAGAAGAATACCAAAGGTGAAGAACACCCAATCAATTTCATGAGAAAAACCCTACATGATTATGAATTGAGGTACTCAAAACTGGAAAAGAAAACCTTGGCTCTTGTAAAAGCAGTGGCGCACTTCCGGATGTACATATTAAACTCCCATGTTATTGCTTATGTTCCCTCATCACCAGTGAAGATGCTTCTGAATCAATAATTGAGAGAAGGAAATTGGGCTAACTGGCTGGAAAAGGTACAAGAATATGATATCAAAATTAAACCTTTAAAGGATGTCAAAGGAAACGGTTTATGCAAGCTCATCATGAATAGTGATTTTATGGATGGAATGATTTCAATTTTAGTAGGAGAACCATTGGCTGATCTAGAATAGTACAAAGATATTATGTTCTACTTGAGGTTGGGGCAATTTCCTACCACCATGAACCACAAGGAATGTAGAACTTTGAAGATGAAGGACAATCAATATGTGTTGATTGTTGATATATTGTTCAGGATAAATTATGATGGTATACTACTGAGATGAATTGATGAAAACCAAGACCAAGAACTAATCAGATAATTCTATGAAGGAATATGCGGTGGAGACTTTGCACCTACCTCCACCACCCACAATATAATAAGGGTTGGGTTCTATTGGCCATCAATTTTGAGAGACTCATATGCCACAATAAGGAAGTGTGTATCATGCCATCAACTTTCAGGAAAAATGAAGAGATCTGTGATGCCTTTATAACCCATAATTATATAACAACCATTATACCAATGGTGACTAGATGTTGTTAGGACAGTTAATCAAAATTCTAGCAAGGGACATATGTACATTCTCACTGCTACATATTATTTCACGAAATGGGCAGAAGAAGTGGCGTTAAAGAAAGATGATTATGAGGAGCTAATTAATTTCCTCAAAGATAATATTCTGTCAATATTTGGTGTCCCATATAAATTTATCACTAATAATGGTCCGATTTTAATCGGGTCGAAGTTTATAGAGTTTTGTTGTGAATATGGAATTATCATGGGTCAATCGTCGAATTATTATCGACAAGGTAATGGCCTTAAGGAATCCACAAATAAAACACTTTTTCAGATACTGAAGAAAACCATTGAAAAGAACCAACGGAATTGGCATCTAAAGCTAAATGATGTGTTGTGGGAAAGCAAAATGACTCCAAAGGACAACACTGGGATGTCCCTATATACATTGGTTTATGGGAAAGAAGCGAAAATGCCAATTAATATCGAACTTACTGGATTGAATTTTTTGGTTAATACCGAAGATAAATAAGAGAGTTCACCTATCCAAAGGAGGATCAACCAATTGTTAAAATTGGAAGAAGAACGAAGAAAATCCCTGAATCGAACTTCTCATAGGCAAGAGAGTGTCAAACTATATTTTGATCAGAGCACAGTTGTAAAGAATTTCTAGAAGGGAGAACTAGTGTTACTGTGGAACAAAGCCAAGGAGAAACCATCAATGCATACAAAGTTCGAAGCACTCTGGATTGGACCATACATCATCGAAAATATCTTGGTTTTTAACTCCTATATGATTCAAGACATGAAGGATAAAAGACTAATGTTTCCTATCATTGAAACAATTGAAAGGTTTTTTCACCTAAGACTTTCTCATTCTCATTGTACATAATTTTATTTTTTAGTTTGTATATTCTAACTTGGACTCCATAGCCCAATTGATGGAAGCACCTAGTCATGAAGGTTTTGGATTCTTGACAACCCACAGGGGGTTATCATCACACAATTGGATCCAATTGGTGATATCAATTCCTGCTTCGAAAATTTCCCTGCCCTTTTCTATTTTCCCAATTTGTTTTGTTCATTTCTTTTCCCTCTTCTATACATACCCAAATTCCCCTTTTCTTTTCTCCCTTCTATTCTTCCTTTCTAGTTACTATACTTAGTCATTTTTCAAAAAACAGTGGGTTCACGAGTTGGTAGACTCTCGGATCCTCATCTCCATCCATACTCCCATACCATGAGTCCTACCGACTACAGTATTTTCCTATACTTAACCATTTTTATAGTCGCGGGTTCGCGAGTTCAAGATACCACATTCCAAGTTCCATGATATCCATTTTTCACCCAAAGATCCACGATCTACGTTATGACCATCAGACTTATCACAGGTACTGAGATCCTAAGTTTTTCATTTATCTTGTATCCAAGTCAGACCGACTGCTCCCAACACTTAGCCATTTTTATATCATTTGCAACCGCGGGTTCATGAGTTCCTGAGTTGGCTGGTTCAAAAACGTTCCAAAATCCTAGTTACTCTCGTCCATCCCAGTTAGCTTCGTGCTTTTCCAAATACGCATTTAGTATGGTTTACTGATAATAACTCGTCATGCAGGTTCTGTTGGGCCATGAATATGACTTCTATTTTGCATATCTTTGACTTGTTTTTCACCTGTTCTGCACTAGTTACCAACATCTTCTATCTCCTTTTGACAAACATCTATCTATTTTTCTACATTTCTAGCCTATATCCTTTTGCCCTACCTAACCATGTTTCTAAGGTAAAAGGTTCATCTTTTAATACATCTTGCAAATGTTTTAATTTTTTGAATGTTAATTAAAAGAATGCATACTATGATTAATGGACTAATGCAATATTGGGATGCAACTCTTTTGACTACTCTATTGCAGATTATCACATGTCGACGCGGCCTCCTTTTTTCTTGTGAAGCTTCATAAGGTTTGATGCCACTTCAACATACAATTTGGACTCCTATTCAAATAAGAACATATGCAGAGACGCATTAACTACAAGTTATTATTAGAGGCAAATCTCATGACACTTCATTTCATGAGATCACCCATTCAAGTTTATTATGTAATTAATATTCTGCGTAATGCATGGCTTTTCCATTTTTAGCATTTGTGGTTACCTTAGATGGAGGATCGTTGATCCAAAAACAAGGATTAAAAACATTATAAAATGATGGGTCTGCCCCGGTATGAGAGCAACGATTGATTTTGATAAACTCGACTGAGACTTTTGTTAAATATAATGATGCTAGTTTTCTCTCTAAATTGATGTCTGGTTAAACTTGAACACATGGATTAGTCGTTTCTGCAATAGTTGTTGAATGGATATGGTAGCGTAGATCGTTCTTGTCTAAAATGTTAATAGGGATCTATGTATCTGTGGGAGGGCCCACCATTAGAGGTAGATGATCTATCCATTTTATGGTAGATATATATAGTAGATGTTGATTGTCTTTTCTATAGAAATAATCACTGTAGAAATCGTTTCATGTTTTTATGATTTAAATATGCAACCATTAGATTGAATTCTGTTTAATTTAGATCACATGGCATTGTAATTCTGTAGAGTAATCTGTGTGCATAGAGCGTAGGATAGTTGGTATATAGATTTGAATAACCATGTTTTGTAGAATGCTTTGTAGATTGAATCATCAATTTGCCAAAGTTGTAGATCGAACTATAGGATAGAGATTGTGAATGGTAGAATTAAATAGGTTTTAAATTAATTCATAAGGCTTGGATCGTTTGAATTCCTGTTAATATAGATAGATTCATGTGTGGTAGTTGAATTTCAATGAATTTAGTTGGTAGTCTGTAAGTTTAAAACCAGAACGTAGAAGGAAGTCTGATTAGTTTTTATCATTTACTTTTACACAGATAGGTTGAAGGAAATTGCAGAGTTAGTGACTTAGATTGAATTTATAGTTAGTGTATAATTAGTGAATTTGATTTAAGAGTTAGTTGTGATTTTGTAGATTAAGAAATGACATCAAGATAACGTAGATTAAATTTATCCTTATGGTACAATCTCATAGGATTTCCCTCTCGTAGGAAATAGATTTACACTTAAAACTAGAATAGAGTTGTTGTTAGTGTTATGTGCCCATTTCACACTAGTTACTCTGGTTTCTACTTGTTCAGCACTGTTATGATTATTTCAGTTAATTAGAATTTAATCAGGTTTAATATTTCCTTTTTGAACAGTGAATTTTAAATCTTTATTTTTAGATCTAGATTCATAGAGTATTTCTCCACTAGCACCCACAGTAATGTAGATGAATAAAGAATATAAGAAAATTTGGTGATCAAGATTAAAACATTTCTTTCTGCATTTTTGATAGATGAATTGTGAATTAATAAATTATAGAATAGGATAGGAGTTCTGATTAAAAGTTAAAATAGAATTTAGATGATTTCAAGGAAAGCTTAGAGTTATGTTTGGTATTTAAATTACATTTCTCTAGTTTGGCATAGTTTAAATGGTTTTCTTAGCATTAGTTGTAGACAGTGGATGGTTAAAATAGAATAGATTAAATTAATGGTTAAATATCCTTTCCTTCACTTTGAAAGTAGAGGGTTTTATAGATAGAGTAATTTGGCTTCTTTTGAATGGTTTTTAGAAAATTCTTACCCACACATATAGTGTAGCAGCTCTAAGATTACCAACCCTGGTTTGACAATTTAATGTTTTCAGGTCATTAGAAAAGTGATATAATTTACCTGACATTTTTGGCGCTGTTGTCGGGGAGCTGTTTAAAAGGTAAGTTAGATAGTTGGATTTATTATTTTTGACATGTTTGGTTTGGTGTGGTGTTTTCTAGAAGGTTGATGGAGGATGAGCTATAAGATGATAGGTAAAAACCTGCGTATTTGTTATCACAGGTTCCTCTGAAACTCAATCTTAGTCTTTATTTTATTAGTTTCTTTTTATAGTATGTTTTCATGAGAAATAGAGATAATATAGGTAGATTTAGGGGAAACACAAAACAAGAAAAAGATCCAAAAAATATTTTTGGTGGGCGAGGGTTCTTTCACCACATCTGCAGATATGTGTTCTGAAAAAAAACAACAAAAAGGATAAACCTCCACCCAAAAAGCAATATAAACTGAAATCGAGATATTGGCTGAGGAGACTATTGAAGGAAACATAGGATTAGAAGAAGAAACACCTGAAATTGGACTAGAAGGTGACAATACAATATCCGAAGAACTTCAATCAACACTGATTACACCTGTAAAACTAGGTGATACCACCTATTCTGGAAAACAAATTCTTGGTGATCCAAATTGGGCTGATTTAGTTAATCCTGAGAGAGTGCAAGCTCTTATTGAGAACATTAATCCTATAGTTTCATAGGTAGATACCACAATCGTTGGAGCAGAAGTAATAGGATCCTCGGACAATCCAGTTATCCAATCGGGGGATAAATATTCTGTTAGAAGGAACCCCATTGCAAAAGAGGAAAGGTGGGATTTCACGCCTTTGCCGAAGAAAGATCGAGTTGCATATACAATATTCAGTCAACCTTTTAATAGAACTAAGAGGGAAAGAGAAATGGAGAGAAGAGAGGGAGAAGAACCTCATAATGAGAATGAGGAGGAAGAACAAGAAGAAAATGAATCGAGACTAGAGCCTACCTTTGGATTCCCAATCTTGGATCTGGTTCAAAATATCAATATGAAAAGTATTCCACCCTCTGCACTACCGACCTTTTATTGGAAAAGTAGTGAAGATCCAGATGTCTTCCTTTTTGAGTTTGATATCCTCTGTAGAAGCTACAAATATCTATAGGATGCACATAAGTTGAAGCTATTTCCTGCAACTCTAAAGGATTCTGCATTACAATGGTTTATGGGTTTAGGAGAGTACAATATTATATCTTGGGAGGATATGAAAGAGACATTTTTAAAGAAATACCAAGACTACTGTAGACCCAAGGATTATCGAAATGATATCTTCAAAATGCAACAACATGATGAAGAGAGTCTCGAGGATTTCCTAGAAAGGTTTATATATATTCTCCAAAAATCCAAATATAATGGTCTCCAAGATGAAGCCATCAAAACTCTTTTCTTAAAAGAAGTTTTGGAAGAATATATAGATACTCTTAATCTAATGGCTTCAGGGGACATCTACCAGAAAAACTTCAAGGAAATTGGTGAGTTATGTAGAACCTATTCGAGAAGTAAGGGGAAAACAATAAAGAGTGTGAGAGAACCTTTTAATAGAAACACTAAAGCCACTACCTCTGGAGGAGTTACTAGGAGTGAACTAGGCAATCTTCTGGAAAATTTAAAAACTGATATCCTTAGTACCATTGGCTCTTAGTTAGACACTCTTAAAATTAAGAAAAAGCAGGAAGATGAAGACCTTGTATTAGGCATATATTGTCCCAGATGTAGGAAAAGACATCCTTGGCGGGAATGTCCTTTGGATAATATTTTTGTATGTGGAATTTGTATTGATAACCATGAAACAGAGGATTGTCCATCATTACCTGGGTTACAAGATATATACAAGGGAGGGGAGGCTCCAGAATCATCATATCCACCTGGGAGGCCATGGCAACCTAGGAATCAAAACATGTATCAGGATCCAACCCCACAACCTTCTAGTTATTACCCCCTTTTTCAACAACAACAACAACCTCAACAACAACAATGGAATTGGCCAAATTGGCCACCACAGAATGTATCTACTCCACAACCTTGGGATTGGTGAGGGCATAATTATAGAAGTAATCAACAACCTGCAGTACCGATGCCTCCAAACCCAAATCCTCAGTACTCTCCCAATATGCAAAAACTATTTTCTAGATTTATTCCACCACCACTACCACCACTACCACCAATTCCACAAAATTCACAATAAATTTTCACTCACAACCCTCCTCGACCTACCATATTACATGCTCAACCCATTCCAAATGATAATAATAGACCATCTCAACCTCTCAATAATGCTGAATTTCAAAACTTTCCAGCTTACACCATCGCTCCCATTCCCATACAAGAAATTTAGTTGAGATCTGGGAAGGTGTTAAATAAAACTCCACCAATAAGAAGGACATCTCCTACCGTTATTATTCAAGAAGAAGAGGAGGAAACTCCTGATGAATTACCAAATGAAGAAACCTTGGAAGATGTCATTATTTCGAAAACTTAATCATCTAATCCTCAACAAAGTATACAAACTCAGATTCCTCAAACACCTCCTTTTTCTGAGAGGTTTATTATTGAAAAACCAATTGTTCAACCTGAGTTTGATATCATGAATGAGTTGAGAAATGTTTGTTGTGTTAAGATTCCAATGCTACAAGAAATAAGGGATGTTCCAATATATGTGAAAACCATCAGGGAAATTTGCATTAAGAAACCTGGTCGGAAACAAACAAATCCCCCTACTATACATCTCGTGGGACAGTTATCAGATTATATCTCTAAATCACCTAAAATTGTGAAGTATGCCAACCCGGGAAATCCAATAGTAACTGTATCTATCAATAATATTTTTGTTGGTAATACTTTAGTGGATTTGGGTGCATCTATTAACATAATGACCATCAATACTATTGAGTGGTTACAATTGATCCATCTCCTTCGCCCTACTCCCATATTTCTCGAACTTGCTGATAGAACAACTATCAAACCTGTTGGGATTTTAGATGACATCTTGGCCACATTATCTTCATGGGAATATCCAATGGAATTCATGATTATTCAATCGAAGGATACCATGAAAGGTCATCCAATTATTTTTGGAATACCTTGGTTGGCTACAACTAATGCTTTCATAGGGTGTCGTGGAGGAGATATGTTTATTTCAAATGGAGTTTCTTCACAAAAGCTCACTTTATATCCACCAGCTCAACCAGTTTCTGAAGACTTACAATGGTTAACATGTCCCTATAATGAGGATGATTCGGAAGAACCCTTGTTCTTCGTTGATGAGTTTCGGGCTCTTCAAGAACCAATAAAAGATAATATCTTGAGCCAGTTTTTGTCAGTAATAGAAAATGTGGAATTTCCACAAACATATTCTCAATATGATCAATTTTTTAATGAGGAATTCCAGGAACAGAGTGAGTCATTTACTTCATTCTCATCATCTATGGTTTTTACCATTGATGAACATTTAGGGTCATCCACTATTCCAATTGATATTGGTCGAGGAAAAAGCTTGTATATTAACTCTGGGTTAAGTCCAAATCAACAGAAGCGATTAACGAAAATTTTAAAAGAACAATTAGGGGCATTCACATGGGAGTAGACTGATATGAGAGGATTGCACCCTGATACTTGTATTCACCATATCTATACTCAATCTAAAATAAGACCAGTAAGACAACCACAAAGATGAATGAATCCCATCCTGAAGGACATTGTAAAGGAAGAATTATGGAAATTACTAAATGTGGGATTCATCTATCCAATTTCTGATAGTAAATGGGTGTCACCTCTTGTGGTGGTGCCTAAGAATGTAACAGGGAAGTGGAGGATGTGTGTGGACTTCAGGGAACTTAATAAGGAAACCCTGAAGGACTATTTCCCTTTACCTTTCATAGATCAGGTCTTAGATACTTTGTCAGGAAAGAAATACTTTTCTTTTCTGGATGGATATAGTGGGTATAATTAGATCCAAATTGCTTCGGAAGACCAGGATAAGAAAACTTTCACATGTCCATGGGGTACCTATGCTTATAGGGTTCTACCATTCAGATTATGTAATGCTCCTGCCACATTTCAAAGAGAATTCCTGGGAATTTTTGCTGATTTGATCCACGATTGTGTGGAAGTCTATATGGACAATTTTACTGTGTATGGCAACACCTTTGAAGAAGCCCTGAACAAGTTGGAAAAAGTTTTAATTCGTTGTCAGGAGACAAACTTGGCCGTCAGTCACGAGAAGTGTAAGATGTTATTAACTGAAGGGATAGTCTTAGGTCACCATTTATCCTCAGAAGGAATCAAAGTAGACCTAGCCAAAATTGATGTTATTGTCAACCTTTCACCACCAAAAACTCAAAAGGAGGTGAGGAGTTTTCTGGGCCACGCTGGATATTATCATCGATTTATTGAGCATTTTACAAAGATAGCAGGTCCTATGTTCAAATTACTGACAAAAGGTGTAGAATTTTGTTGGGATGATAATTGTCAAATTGCTTTCGAGACTTTAAAAGAAAAATTGTCCACAACACCAATCTTAAGAGGACCAAATTGGTCTCTTCCTTTCCATATTTCCACGGATGCCTTAGACACTGCCTTAGGAGGAGTACTCGGACAAAAAGAAATCCAATAAAATTATGCCATATACTTTACTAGCAATAACTTAACTCCTCCGGAATTAAATTATACTTTGACAGAGAAGGAATTTTTGGCTGTCGTTCATGCCATCAATAAGTTTCGATATTACATCACTGGGTACAAAGTTTTTGTAGATACCGACCATTCTTCTATTAGATTTCTGATGAACAAACCAGTTACTACCAGAGGGATTACACGATGGCTTTTGTTACTTCAAGAATTTAACATCACTATAGTTGATCGTCCAGGAAAAGAAAATTTAGTTGCAGATTTTCTTTCTCGGATTTCTCAAGATAGTAATGACATTCCAGTGAATGATAATTTCCCTGATGAAAATTTATTTGCAGTAGCTGTTAAGACCCCATGGTTTGCAGACACAGCAAACTATTTAGATACAGACACAACAAACTATTTAGATACAGGGATATTTCCAGCTCATTTTCTTATTACTATAAGGATTGTCCAACAGAGTTCTTATTACTACTGGGTAGGCAATGATCTTTTCTATACAAGTCTTGATATGATCATTAGGAGATGTGTTCGGGAAGATTTTATTCTTGATATCCTTCAGGCCTATCATGATGGGCCATGTGGAAGACACTTGTCTGATAAGAGAACATCATATAAAGTCTTACAATCAGGATATTACTGGCTGACATTGTTTAAGGATGCAATAAAATATGTAAGAAGTTGCGATAGTTGTCAAAGGATGGAGATACCTACCGTAGCAGATGAGATGCCCTTACGACCTCAGGTTGTGAATGAACCATTTGACAAATGGACACTTGATTCTATAGGACCAATTTCCCCAATGTCTAGAAAGAAGAAGTACATCTTGGTTTGTACATATTTTGTGACCAAGTGGGTAGAGGAAAAATCCTTATATCGAGCAACTGAGAAATCTATGGTCGAATTTATTTATGAAGATATCTTTACCCTCTTCGGTGTTCCATGAGAAATTTTTACTGACCAAGGTGCTCAATTCACCTCTAAACTAATGAAGGAGCTCACAGATAAATATGGGATAAAACACTGTAAGTCTTCCCCATACCATAAATAACCCAATGGGCAAGTGGAATCCACAAATAAAGTTTTAGAAGCTATTCTGACCAAGACAATACATTTACACCATAACGATTGGGCAGATAGACTTCAAGAGGCTTTGTGGGCATATAGGACTACGTGGTGAAGCACCATTGGTCATACCCCTTACGAACTAGTATACGGTAAGCAAATTCTCCTTCCCATAGAATTTCAGATTCATACCTTCCGTATAGTAGCAGAATTGGGTTTAAATTTGGATGAGGCACAAAAACAATGGGTTATGCAATTGAATGAATTAGATGAAATCAGATAAGATTCCATTCAACGAACTATTTTAGTTCAAAATCAACGAAGTAAATGGCACAATAAGTTTATTAAAAAGAAGCATTTTCAACCCGCTGTCTGGGCTTTATTATTTGATTCAAGGTACAAAACTTTTAAGGGAAAACTTACAACACGTTGGTTAGGACCTTATGAATTCAAGACAGTTTTTAACAATGATTCCGTTAAGATTAAGACCATTGATGACTCACAAAATTCTTTCGTAGTAAATGGACATCGACTGAGAATTTATCATAAACCTCTATCCAAAGATGATTTCATGCAGGATATATCGAAACAAATAGAAATGGAGTTAGTAAGAGAAGAGTCTTCCTCTTCTCTTGTTACTCCTTGATTCTTTTTCCTTCTTAAATCCGAATAAATAAAAATAAATAAAAAATATATAAAAATAAAAAATAAAATAAAAAATAAAATGATAAATGAAAAAAATAAAATTATAAAAGGTTTTTCTCTTGTCTATATAGTTTTTTGCTTGTATTATTTGATCTGTTTTTAAGTTTTACAGGATTGAGGCAGGTACAAAATGGAAGCATCTTTATTTTTCGCAACAGGTAAGAAGGTAAGATTGTTTATTTTGCAAAAACATTTTATAATACTGCCATATTGTATTGCTTTAATATAATAAATTTGGAGCTTGTTTGCTTCCTTTGTTGCTCATTAAAGTATGAGAGGAGCATCTATCAAGTATAGGCTTATTCCTTCTCCAGACCTGGTAGATTATTATGGGAAAGAAACCCCCTGGAGTCTTCTTTTAGCTATTTTTTAGACTCTCAAAGTGTGAAAAAGCAACAAGCGATAACTAGCTTGGGCTCGTAAAATCCACAAGTAAGTGATCATTGTTCCACCAAATAATTTTCTCCAAATTTTTATATTTGCACTCAAGTTGGATGATGTGGGATACATTAAGGTCCACCTTCCAACAAGTCTCACTCCATCGACATCAACACCTTATCCGGAGATGAGGCTAGAGACTATTTAGTACCCTAAAATCTACATGCCTTAATGGTAGATCTCCTTTCTAACAACCATGGGAATACATTAATGTCTCTTGGTTGATAGATCTTATAGGTGACTCAACATCAAAATATCTATTTGTACCTGTTAAGATGTACTACAGGTACCTTGAGGCCCATTGACATCAATGGTGGGTCCTCTTGCATTGGTTAACAACATACATTAATGGCTGGTAATCCAATGACTTCTTTTTGTGTTCGAATTCAAAACATTTATTCACACAATAAAGATTTGTACCACCGGTAAAATCTTTGAAGATATTGTA
>SNQJ01S0038617.1:0-11201 GCA_010110895.2 Picea sitchensis
ATTTCAATACATTGAAAAAACATGTGCTCCAAATGTATTGAAAAAGAATGTGTTTAAGAAGTTCCAAGTTGCTCATACCAAATTATAATTATAAAACATTGTGATAAAGGAAGAGAAAGTAAGGTGAAGCTATGTAATTATTATTTTTGTCTTTATTTTAAATATCAAATTTAAAATATTTTAATATTAATAATTTAATTTATTGTAATATGTTTATTTTTTTTTTTATTTTTTTTTTAAATTATTATTATTAATATTATTTAACTTTTTAGATGTATAAGTATGTTTAAGTATAAAGCATGTATAGTATAAAAAAGTTTTGTTGCTATGTGTGGAAATATAAATATATACAACAAAATTATAACTTTTTTTTGTTGCTATGTGTTGAAATATAAATATATACAACAAAATTATAAATAAATAAAAAACAATAGTTAAAATATTAACTAACTTTTACTTTAATTGTAAACCAATCATTGCATATTTTCCCAAGCCATAAGTGTTGTTCAAAGGCTGATAAGATGAAAATAATCCTTAAAAGAATATAAAAAGAATCCTTAAAAGAATATATTAAATTTTATTATTGATTAACAAATAAACGGTTGAGCTTCATTTATTTGGTGTTAATATTTTAATTTATGTTAATCACTTACGTGGCAATCAGTTAGCTATCAAAATAACTTTTAAATATAATTAGGTAAATGTAAAAAAGTAAACACATAAACGGATGTCTTTATAATAGCTAGGAAGTTAATGATTGAAATCACAGCGATTTATTTTGTGTGACTACTAAGAATATTCCAGCCATATTTAATCCTGTCCATAAAAAACTTATTAAGCACTAAACCCCTATTAAATCTGCCCATTATCAATAGGTGTACGCCTTTCGGCGTAATTACAATTTTTCATATATTTTAATTCCACTTTTAATTCCGCCATAAATATTGTTCTGGATTATGTAATATTTCACCTTCTCATAGCCTTCGTTTATGACAATATTTAGTGGTCGTCGATATGTCAGTACATCTTTTTGGCAACATGTATTTATTCTATTAAAAGACAAAAACTTACATTTATTTTAATCTAATAAAAAAAAACTATAAACTTAAAATCATATAAACATGAGCTCCAAGATTATCACCACTCACATAAAATTAAAAAGACAGATACAACATGGAATTAGAATAACAAATAACAAAATTAGAAACTAACTACTTTGCCATTCGTTTTCGCTTTTATTATTATTATTATTATTTAAATTTTGTTTATAACGGCTTTCATTTTTATTTAACTACATAAAATTAGAAAGTAACTACTTTACCATCTTTTTTATTTATTTAAATTTTGTTTATAACTTTTTTTATTTATTTAAAAGTTATATATTGATTCCTTTTACCATAATTTAGGAATATCACAAGTCTCTTTTACTTTTAAAGTACATTGTTTCTCCTTATATAAATGTCCGTGTTTACTTTTGAATGTTTTCAATCCCTATTAATTTTATATTTATAATCTTACTAATATTGATGCAAAGCTTAAAATTGCATTAAAATAATATTTTGTTAAATATCAACAAACTTTAGTGTTGGTTTGAGGAAATATTGATCAAAGTTGGCCCACTTTTGGACTTCGACACATCGTTCGAAAAAGGAGCACCTAGGCGGAGTAGAGATCGCGGATCTCATCCATTTTTGCAGGCTATGTGGACCAAGTAAGGGGTTTTCCAGGGTTTTTGTAATGGGTGTATACAATGTCGGCCCATGGGGTTTACCCATGATTAGGACTTATTGTAAGGGTTTGTAAAAGTATAAATAAAGAAGAATGTATGGTAAAAGTAGAAGCTTTTAGAGACATTTTGGGGGCTAAGTGCAAATAGTTTGAGCGACTTTGTGCCAAGGAATGTATGTGTGTTAAGGCTTTGTGCTTGATAGAGAGTTGGCTTGGTGCCTTGACCTAGCTTTAGAAGGAGGATCTGGTGCTCAGTGCACAGATCTCTTGTCCGGTGCGAAGCTTGACTCTATGGCTTAGTGCACAAGAGTAATTGAATGTAAGAGATTGACAAATAATAAAGAGGCGAAGCGGTTGGTGGACGTATCCCCACACTGGGGTGAACCACATATATCTTGTGTCTTTGGTTTGCTCTGTGCTATGTTAGTTATGTTATGAATCTTATTAGTGCTTTGGTTATAA
The DNA here is from genome assembly GCA_010110895.2 of Picea sitchensis. Classification (NCBI taxonomy): domain Eukaryota; kingdom Viridiplantae; phylum Streptophyta; class Pinopsida; order Pinales; family Pinaceae; genus Picea; species Picea sitchensis. The sequence goes on from SNQJ01S0038617.1 coordinate 2,191, forward strand.
TGTTTAATAGATAGATCTTTGGTTGCTTAAGTGTTTTTCTTATGTTAAAATGCTAGATCTGATTCAGAGTGCTAAGTGCTAAGTGTTTAAGGTGCATAATATGTTGTTATTACTACGTTAGATCTATCTTGGATTATGTTCTGCGATGTTTATAAGGTTAATGAACTAATGTATGTCACTTCCTAAGCGTTAACAGAATACCCCGCGAAGTGTTATTATCACATATTTGTGTCCCAGCTTAGTTACAGACACCTACGTCCTGTAACCCCCCTTGCTTCTACCTCGGGTGAGACTTTGCCTGCTCGCGGGTGTTGCCGAAAGGGTCGGTAGTCGGGGTTTTTTTGGTGCGTTGTTAAGCATTGAACCTTGGGTCTGCCCCTATGCCAACATATAGCCCAAAACAAATACTTGAATTAAGAAATTTTCGAAAGATTAACTAGGTATGAGTATTATAGGCCATGCTTTGGCAATAGAGATGCCTTGCTTGTATATTCCAGTCCATGAACAACATAGGCTACAAGAAACTAATAAGCTTTTTTTTCTAAAAGAAAATTTTCACTTGTATTATATATGGGTTTTTTTAAAAACCAAAAAGATACAGTTCATGCCCTTACAAAAAGTTTATAGGTTGTTCCCTTCATATCAAACTGGTCCAATAAATAGATCCTTACAAAAGATATTGAACCCAAAATTCATGGAAATAGAAATTGCATATCTATTCCTATCGCGTCCATTCTAGCTAGGCGCCAAGCGATCATAAACCTTCATACACAGGAAGATACAAAAATAGTATCAAGGACATGCAAAAATCATAACTAAAAGATGGTGATACACTGAGGAGGACTCCCAAGTTTGCTTGTCCAATGTTGATACGTCAGAGTGCCAATTAGTTTTGATAGTTTTGATAGGTAATCTGCCTCAACATTTGATTCTATGTATATATGAGAAAAAATGATCCGAGTGAATGTCGGAATGAGATCAATGATCCTATCTTTCCATCTTTCCAGTGCAATAACTTGAAGTTGGCCCTTTTTGTTTAACCAGTCAATGATGATCTTTGAGTCCCCTCTCACATGAAGATCCAATATATTATGATGGGTAGCTAGCAGAAGAGTGGCCCAAACTACGAGAAGTTTTGCTTTGGTATTGGATCCAACTCCACAGTTGAAGGTCCAGGTAATCTTGGAGGTATCATTATGAATTATCAATCCACCAGCCCCGCATTGATGACCTGCATTTTGAGATGCTCCGTCAAACCAAGCATTATTTCCTTCCAACTGAAGAAAACGTTGTATAAACCGAGGAGCATTGGTCTTCTTTATCTTTTCAATTTTCAGCTCGCACAAAATTCTGAAGCAAACAATATTTAAGGAGACAGATGAATTTTCAAAAATCGCCCTATTGCGAGTAAGCCAAATAAACCAGCAAGCTAATGTTGGGAGATGAGGAAGAGTGAAATCCATCAATGCCCAATTCTTCAAACAATCATGTAAGGTTGTGCCCGTCCACATCTTATTGAGATTTAGAACTTGAGTAAGCTTGAGCCAAACCAATTTGGTAAAAGAGCATACCAAAAAGATGTGGGAGATAGATTCAAAACTATTTCGACAAAGAGTGCACATATTGGGTCCCTCCCATCCCCGACAAAGAAGAATATCCCAGGTCAGGATCTTATCATTTGTAGCTAATCATATGAACAGTTTTATTTTTAAGGGAAGATACCAGTGCCATAAGTTTTGTCTCCATCCTGTGCATTTATGGGCCCATATCATGGAGGAAATGGCATTGTAAACATTCTTTACTATCAAAATACCAGATTGGTCACCGCCAATCCAGTGAAGTGTATCTTCCACTACATTGAGATGAATCCCTGCTCCACGTAGAGCTGAGAAGTATGATTTCCATTCAAGAGCTAGATCACCCTAGAGACCCAAATCAAAGCTAGATTTCTAGTTTGTGCATATGACCCCGCAATCAGAGGTGTTCTGGGCTTGGAAAAGATAGAAAACTTGTTTATCTCGAAGATAATTCAGAATACCAAGTGAAAGAGAAGTTGTGGACCCAAGGCCCAGAATAGCATCCCTACCAATATGTATAGAATGTCTCATTCCTGGTTTCCAGCAGAGCCAATGGCGAATAAAAGGAATATTATTTAGGAGAGATCTCCAGATCGGAGAGGCACTAGTGTGGCAAGTGTCAGAAAGTCTAAGCCAACTTGCGAGAGATAGTGAAGTGATATATTTTCCATATATAATACGATGCCAAATACCATTCTAAGTCAACACTCGCCAAAGTGTTTTTGTCTCCAATACTTGTTTGAAAAGAAAAAGATTGCGGAGTCCCCAACCACCTACCGCTTTTGGCTTAGCAATAATATCCCATAAACATAGATGAAGAGATTGCTTAGAATTACCGCATGTCCAAATAAATGAGTACATCAATTGTCTGATATTATTCAAAATAGATCGAGGAATGGTATCGAGAGCCATCCAATAGACTTCCTGACCTTCCACTACCGATTTGATAAGTATGAATCTTCCGCCTAGAGTAAGCCATCGATTGCACTAGTGTGCAATTGTTTTTTCAAATTTTATAAGAAACCAGTGCCAATCAGTAACTTTATAACAATCTGGATTAAGGAAGTAACCCAGATATCTTAGACCAAGTGAGATCTCATGAAAGACGAATGGAAAGATGATCTTAATAATCTCAATGTCTGCTGCTAGTAGTCCAGAATAGTGAAAAGTGGATTTTGACTCATTTGTCTGTAGTCATGAAGCCCGACATAAGAAGTTTAAAATCGATTTGATTTCCCTCCATTCTCTAAGATCCTCTTTGGTAGCTATGATAATATCATCCACAAAGAATAAGTGTAGAAATTTTACCAGTCTTGATACTTTTATACTAGTAATAATCCCCTCGCACTGACTCAACTTGAGGAGAATACTTAATCCTTCCATAGCCAAAATAAATAAGAGGGGGGAGAGAGGACATCCTTGTCGTAGACCTCTTTCATTCGGAAAGAAAGGTGTGGATTCTCCATTAACCAAGATGAAAAACGTCTCACTAGACACGCACCCCATGATCCAATTTGTGAAAGGGAGTCTGGAACCATATTGTAGCAATATCAACCAAAGATAGTCCCAGTTTATACAGTCAAAATCTTTTTTAAGGTCTAGTTTTAAGATCGGAGCTTAAAGATTTTTTTGTTTTATGTTGTGTAACACCTCTTGTGCTGATCTAATAGCATCCAGTATCTGACGTCCTTTGATGAAGCCTAGCGTTTCCCCCAAGATGAGAGGAGACATGAACGATTTGATCCTGTCGGCTAGAAGTTTTGTAATAAACTTGTAGCATAGGTTACACAATGCAATAGGTCTAAAGTTGTTGAAATATTTGGGATTATTTGATTTAGGAATCAGAGTCAGAAAAGTGGAGTTTAAGGCCCGATAAATTGTTCCTCTGCGTTTAGAATTTTCAACCAGTTCCCAAAGGTCGTCATTGATCAGATCGAAAAAATGTAGATAGAAATCAACTGTCCAGCCATCTGGGCCGAGACTTTTATCCTTTTTAAAAGTATTGAGCACCTTCCAAATCTCTTCTTTTGTACAAGCAACAAAAATAAGTTTTACCTCACGTTCACAAATGATCTTAGGAAAGAGTCTGATCATAGATGCTTGATCAGCAATGTTTGTAAGACCTTGATCATGATAGGCACTTTTGTAATAATTAAAAGCCGCTTCTAGTAGATTGTCCTGTCCAGTGATAGGAATAGCTCCATCCGATTGTAATTCCCAAATATGCTTATAATTCCTCCTGTGACTAGCAAATTTGTGAAAACATTTGGTATTGTTGTCTGCATAGTTGATCCAAATGGCTCTACTTTTTTTATGCAAGTGTGCTTCCTTGATCAGTAGAAGATTGTTTCATTCTATCTCAAGTTGTTTAATATGTTGTTGCTTAATTGTAGGATCATGTCCCTTTCCCACAGATTTTTCCGGGATCAAATCTTGTATGATGTGTTCAAGCTGTGATAATCGCTCCAATGTCTTTGATAGTTGTAGGCAGGCCCAACCTTTAACTTTTGATTTTAAATCCTTTGATTTACATGCAATATGTCTCTGTACATCTGGCTCATATTTATAGGATTGATCAGTCCAAACATCTGTGACCAGGCGCTCAAAGTCAAGGTTCCCCAACCAAATAGGATTAAACTTAAAAGGATAAGATGTGCAATGTGAGTAAGAGTCCAACTATAGAATAATGGGGGCATGATCTGAGATGTAAGGATATGCGACCAAAGTTCTATATCTGTCTGATTGTTGTAGAAGAGTATCTGATAAAAAGAAGTGGTCCAGATGCTTTGAAATGCTCGTTGAACCAAACATGTCGTTTCTCCAAGTGGGAACCATCTCTGCCGGTGATAAATCGACCAAATTGTTTTGGTGGAAAATATCAATGAACTGGGAAGCCATTGCATCTATAGAGGTTGTGCATCCCTAAATCTCAGAAGACGATAAAGTGAAATTGAAATCCCCCACAAGAATGAGATTAGATTTCGCCAAAAGACCTGTAGTCGATACCTTTGACCAGAAAGAAATATTATCAATGCATGTAGGTTGACCTGTCGCTTGTTGGCACAACAAGTGCTTGTCAATAAAATTCCACCATAGCATAAGAAAGGATTTAGATAAAAAAAAGACATTGTCCTATGCCACAAGCAAACCACCTGATTTGCCCACATAATTTACTGCAGAGTGTCTTCAATTCCTACGTGTTGATGTGGATACTAGCGGTGGATTTTGCATGGTATTGATGTGATCCTTGCTCAAGAATGACTAGAGGGTCATGCTAGCATTTTAAATAATACTACAGAATACCTTTATGAAGCTTCAAGTGGAAAAATGTTAGTCCAGGCATTGGTAAAAATATATGCAATGTTATGATAAATCTTCTAATTAAATCCATAATCTAGAAAAACTCTAACAAGAAGCCTAAAAATCACCTTTATTACCTCTAATATGAATGTCATGATATGGACATGAAAACATTATAGGATTTATAAAAAAATATGGTGAAGGAGAGGAAAAAGGGGTGAATAAGGTAGATAAATATATACCAAAAAGATGTTGAATCATGGCCTCGTAAGTTATGTAACCTCCTACCCGCCCAACTCACCAGGACATCCTCGATAGGATATTCCCACCCCCTCCTGGAGCCCACAATATGAATTAATTCACTACCATATATCACATTTCCACATCTGTTGGGCCTATGTCCCGCAACAACCATTCATTTCCCTCAAGAATTGACACCTTCCCCCTACACCTGGGTAGGGTTGCAAATGCCCCATGGCTAGAGTCTCACTATGTTTTCACTATCTCAACATTGGTAGGCCCCTCATCACCCAGTAATGTGTCGCATACATGCAATATCTATGGAACCAAGAAGTCAGACACACCAACCCATTCCTCTCAAAAATCCCACATCTCCCCTCTCCACTTTTTTCATTCAGATGAGGACATTATAGAGGTGATGTTGACACATGAATACCCATGGGATGAAATGCACCATTGATATTTCTTCCTCCCCCAAGAAGTATTTCAACCTACCTCTTCATCATATATATGTGCAGTTGAATCCAAATATTTCATACCCCATGGACATATCGATTGGTTTAAACCCCTGATCACATCCCCGAATGCTTTAGAATTACCTCGTCCTTTATTTTTAGTCCCTCTTAGTTGTTGGTTACCATTTGGGTTAGACGACGACTGTACATAATGCACATTCGTCGACTAGGTGGTGGTGGAGGACGAAGCCGAAGTTTTTCCTGCTATCGGCTGTCTTAGAAACAAATCTTTCAACTAGTTCGTCACCAAGTATGTAGACTTAGCATTTGCAGAGCCTGTGATTCCATCGGCATGAGGCATGGGTTTTTTTATGGGATCTTAGTTTGACCATGGTGTGTCGAGAAGAATTTCATAAAACATCCCAGATTAAGAATATATGAGGTCCAATTGTTGGGCTTTAAAAATGGCTTCTTCCTCAGATGTTACTTCGGATGTAGAGACATCCTTCGAAATATAATGCAATAAGGACTTAAGGATCCATTCCAATATAAACTATGGAGGAATGTAGGATTTAATAAACCTCTTTTGTCTATGCCACTCTTGGATATGGTCCAAGATATGCATGGATTTATCTTGGCGGCAGGTCGACAAAAGTTCTATGCCTGAATCGTAACAAACCGACAATTGGAAGTGGTTGTGAAATACCAATACCATCTGATTGAAAGTTCCATATGTTCCCCTCGGTAGCTCAATGTACCATTTTACGGCGACCCCCATGAGGGTGCATTGAAATAGCCTCAAACGAATGGAATCGTCATTTAGGGAGTTATATGGGCACCATAGATGAAAAGTAGTGATGTGATCCCCTAGATCCGTACCAATCTTGGCTTTGAATTTTGGAATGTCCAAAGGAAGCTTGGTGGGGACGAGGGGCCATGATGGATCATGACGCATAGGGTCATTCATTAATTTCGACAAATCTGGAAAATTAAGTGTGGCCAGCAAAGGGAGTTGGGTTCGCGGCGTCTGAACCCATGCTCCTGGGAAGTATTGGGGCTAAGGGATTGAAAACCATCCAGGGTCTGGTATATACCATGGCCCTATCTGGTATGATAATATCCTCCTCCAAACTAATTCATGAAAGGTTTTATGGGCACCATAACCACATAAGTCGCATGATGAGGGTTATATACGTTGCCCCCAGCTGAAGGAATTCCGTGATAGGGGTTCCCCATATTGTGAAACTGGATCCCTCTAGATGGAACACCAAAGGCCATAGGGGGATTCACCATAATAAATGCGTTCATCAGAATTGGTGTGGAGGAAGAGGGGATGAAGGAAGGAATATAGGAAGTGAATTGCCCGCCCAATTGAGCACTACATATTGGAGAATCTAAGCTAGGATTAGGTGGGAAGGAAAGAGGATTCCAACCTCCAACTGTAGGATTCTCTTGGGGAATATGACCTCCACCAAATGAGAAATGAAAATAATTAGGCATCGTGCCCCCATACCCAAAACTAGGATTCACATTAGTCATTGAAACAGAGGATTATATTTGCGATGTCATTTCGGGCATACCAAAAGAAAAGGGATTAGAGGCCAAAGGTATTAACTGAGAATCATGACTCGACATACCAAAAAGAGATCCGCAAGGGTTTGTTCCTGTGGGTTGAGTAGAACTCACGGGTTGGGTAGCACTAGAGGAGGGAACCTCTGACACCCACACTATCGAGGATGAAGGAGTGAAAGGGATCCCTCTAATCACAAAAGAGAAGGGAGTCAAAGGACTCCCAGAGACGTTCGTGTCTGACTCAATACTCATAAATGGATGATCATGAGTCTAGGAGGTGGAGATATATGTACCATTTTTATTAACTCTACGCCTTTTAGAAGGAGAATTCGGTAAAGGATCAAGACATGGTGGTAACTTCAACAAACGAAGAGACTAGCGAGGAGGCTTGTCTTGCTCCATGATGACTCAGAACTCGAGATATAAAATAAAATCCTAGGGCCAACTAATAATCAAAGAGCACACCAAAATAAAGAAAAAATGCCAATGCACACAAACAAGATATATTGGCTGAAAGGGGCCTCCCACACTAGAGTAGGTATGTATCGCCCAATAGGGGCTTGATACTCCCTTCCAAATATTGGAGGTATTAGAATCATTTATAAAGGTCCTTGTGGGCTTCACAACACAGTCAGTCATATCCCTCCAGAGAGGTAATCCTCCATAAAGGCTATGTGTTTTCCAACCCTTATCTGACTCAGTGTACCTACAGAATAACCCCTGCAAATAACCTATGTGGCTACCCATGTCAAGAAACTAGAGTCACCACAATATAACCAATGCCCAGGCGAACAGTCGCAAGTCAGGTCCACCATATGGGTAGGGTAACAAAGCCCGAAATATCGAAAGCACCACCTCTCACAGAGGTAAAGGTACTAGAGAGACCCCCAAATACGAATAGAAGCACATAAATATCTCTGACACTAGGAAGGTATTAGAGGGCTATCTCTGCAACCAACTTCGCACGACCTCCTTCTTAACTTCGGTGTGATCAGAGCCTCCTGACGTCATTGATTACACAATGGGTTTCACCATTCCATGGTCAGACACATATGTTTTGTTTAATAGCCTTGGATAATTTTACTCACAAAATCCTATTCCAAGGCCCTATTTCCTATACTTGTTTGTGTACCCCAAAAAATAAAATCATTTCTAATCAATTTTAATTAATCAACATTAATTTTAATGGCTTATGATTACTCAAGAGGTGCATTCGTGAAATTGATGGTATTTCATATCAACATATAAAATGAAGCAAATACAAAAAACATTGCTAAGTACTAGTCTTGAATTTCAAAGAGATGGTATGCTTCTAAATGCAATCTTTCTAATGCAATCTCTACAATTTCAATGAAATTCAATGTCTCCAAACGCATCAAAATAAATGCAAAGTAATCAAAAGTTCAAATTCCATAATGAAAATAAGAAAATATTTTTGTATTTTCGATATAAATAAAAGAATATGCAAAGACTGAATAAAAACTTCAAAGGAATACCTTACTGCAAGAAAAAAGAGACAAGCCAAGTAGGATACCAAGAAGAAAACACTCAAACCAATGTGCAAGGACCACCAATGAAAAAGATGATAAGACAGAAAACTGCCAAAAAATTCAATAATAAAGAGGCTCCCTATCACTCTGTAGGCACTTAACAGTCAGAATAGGGACCTAAGAACACTCATGATCCGGATTATTTTCGGCACGAAATCAGAGCGGAGATATAATAAAGAAATGCATAGAGATATTGCAGATATTCAATAATATAACAGAAATGTATCAGAGATGCAACCATAAACACAGATATACAGTAATACACGATTTCTATTAATCAGAGAAATGTACAGAGACTGTAAAAATACAGAGTGAAA